>JAUMHB010006006.1:0-27691 GCA_032359685.1 Pittosporum tobira
TCAAATAAATAAATAATTTATTAATATATATACATAATATCAAATGTTTTAACTTAAAACTAATTAAATATTAAAAATTATATAAAATATTATAATAATTTTTGTATAATATATCAATAAACAACTATGTATAGTCCGGGCAACACCGGACACTCGAGCTAGTAATTAGAGATGCACAAAAAACATAAGCATTGATACTTGAATCGGGACTGGTCTGGTCAAAACTCGGACCGATTAAGATTAGATCGGGCTTTTAAGAGACTAAAAATGCTCAACAGCTCGCCGTATTATAAAAAAAACTGATTTGATATGGGTTAGTCTTTAGACTGGTTCTGGTTAAAGATCGCCCTGGGCTAAAGCCGATCCTAAAAATCATGTGAAAAGTCTACATAAATTATCAAGTATTATAAAAAATGACTTTATTTGTTTTCAATACTCTTTTTAAAAACTACTAAGTATTATAAAAAAAATAAGTTTATAACTATATAAATTACTAACTACCTAAAGTAAATAACTATGTAACATAGTTAACTATATAAATGAATTATATAACTACATATATAACATAACTATATAACTAATTATATAAAATAATTATTTTAATTAACTTAATAAAAATAGAACCATAAATTAATAACTTAATAAAATTATTTTGAAAGAGAGAACCGGTCCAAGACCCGCATGGACTAGTAGTCCTCAACATGACTCACTTTTTGGTATATAATCTGGCCCGGCTCGGCCCGGTCAACTAAAAAAACTGATCTGGTCTTTTTTCAAATAAAGATCGGTACTGAGAAGTCTGAGCTAAGGCCCACCGGACCGGTCTTTTTGTGCTTTTTTAATAATAGTGCTTTTTTAGTTGTAGTTTTTTGTATAAAAATTAAATAAATATATATTAGAATTTAATTTTAAAAATTTAAAAATTAATTAAAATTGCCAAAGCCTATCTTCCTTTTATACTTCATCTATTTTATCAAATTATACTACAATTCTAGTGGGGTTTGCTTAATATTTACAATATATGACATAAGCACACCAAGCTACATGATCTAAACACCAGAAGATATAAACAAATTACTCAAATATCATGTGACCACAATATATTAATAAAATGACTTTATAACAAAATTCACCTCCTCTGAAAATTTAATTTCCCAATACAATATACAAAAATAGAAGCAAACACAATAGGGTATAAAATCATAATAAAACCAACTTTATGTAATTGATCATGGTGGAATCCAAAGTAATCTCTTAAAAAAGTCGCGACTGTTTTCATTTCTCCGAATACTAGAATCTCCTTCTCTATATCTCCGTATTGAGAGGATAGCATGCCATTTAGTGTCCAAGATGTTGGAATGAGATAGTACAACCATAACCACCACTTCGGAATTTCCTGCAAGAAGCAATAGTAATTGTAGTGGTTAAATTGTAAATCATATCGTGTATTCAAAATTTTCGAATAGTAAATCGTGTACCATGAATCGTATTGTAAGATACAAAAAGAAATGCAGACATAATAATTACATATATAAGCATACGGAGAACTAAGTTTATGGACCAATAAAGCGTAATAGATTTGTTTGAGTAGGTAAATAAGGCTAGAAACAAACTTTTTAGGTATTTAAATTAGATTTTAATTTTAACTGTCAATTCACAAAATCATAAAATTCAAAATTGATGAATTTGTTTAAGTGTCGAAACTAAAAGTAATAAACATGGTAATTAGTACTAGTACTTTTAAATTATTTTACAATAGCTAATAGATATACCAACCAAAACAAAAATCATACCGATTTTAAATTTTAAAATTTTACAAATTGACTCAAAAAATAAAGTAGTGTATCTCAAGTTTTAGAATGGAGTTAGTTTGAAAAGTCTAAACTAGAGGCTTAATTCATAGTATCCAAGGGAACAAGAGGGGAAAGAGACTTATCTTTTACTATATTGAAAGAAATCAAGCCCGAATGATAAACTTAAATGTGTTTGTCTTCATGTGAGAAATAATTACCAAAAGGCTGATTGAGAAAAAATAGAGATAGTCTTTAGTACTAGTGAGAACATCTTCTTGCTAGGAAATAGGAGCTTAAATTCAAAGCTTTTAAGGCATGTCTGTCAACTTAGGATGTAACGAATAGTATAGAGATACATATTGCATATCGTAAGATATTGAAAACTATGACAACAACACAATCTGATTAAGTGAATTTTACCCTTAAAATATTGATTTTTATCGATTTTTAAAATTTTGATTCTTATCAATCATCCTTTCGGTAACGATTTAGATCAGTGCCTCCATGGACTGTCCTAAGAGCACAGTTTATTTTTCCAATTTATTTGGAAAAGACTATCAAAGTAGATAAGTTGCTTACCGGTTGAGAAATTATAAATCCAGCGAATAGGATGAACATAGTGTAAACAGATGATTGTACGATTGCAGCCACGGGAAAGCTAGGTGTCAAGGAAACAATCATCATTCCCATATATGTGAAGTACAACAATGTACAAAACATGGCATAGAAGTACCAGAATACTTTGTAAGCTGACCAATAATATCCGATCATCGGATACGTAATGATCACATATATAAGTGCTTGCGCAAAGAGATAAGGAACTTCAATTATCACCTACAACATAAGCACGCATTTCAATAAGTTGAAAGAATATTATTAAACTTCAAAATTTGTTATAAAAAAAATTAAAAATTATACCTGTGCAAGTGCATAAGCCCAAGAAGCATACATCCCGGCAAATCTTTCCCGAAATAAAACATTTCGTTCTGTGGTGACATAGGGTAGAACAGAAGAGGCATTGTTTATGCTAGTGAATACCACAGCAGCATACATTCCACCACAAACAGTGAACACACTCTGTTGATTTTGTCTATCAAATAAAATTAGTATTAGTGTTTCATTCAAATTTATAAGAGGCATTTTATAGCGCTTACTAATTCAAAACTACATATATGAAAAAAATTATATATTAACATAACCTCGGTTAAATTTTATTTACTTACAATTTCTTCCCCTGATCCCAAAATAATAGCCCAAAAAGTATAGACACGAAAATCATATGCATAGAACGCATCAAATTGTACGAAGGACTTCTCCAATAAGACAAATATTGTTTCCATAGGCAAGATTTAAACTGTCCCCAACCATTTTGCGAAAATCGGGTGGGAAAATGCAACTCCTTCGAACCTGGAGGAGGAATACTGAAGCTCTTCACTAGCTCTTTATTGGCCCTAAAATAATAATGACAACAAACAATGAGTCGGGCACAAGTGAAATGCAGATATGCTCATAACCCATTCTATTTAAAAATCAAGTGAGTTACTCCCTCCATTCCATTTTAAATGTTATAATTTGACGAATGTAATCAAATTGACTATTTTAGAATCAAAAAGATGGTCTTATATATTAATTTATTAGGCGAAAGACTATTACCATTGTTATTTTCTACTAACCCTGACTTTTATGGTCTCAAAAAACTAAATAAATATGCTTAGTTTTAATTTTTTTTAAATTATAAATTTGATCATACCAGTCAAATAGGACGATTAAAAAGGGATGGATTGTGTTAAGTTTCTAAAAAAGTAATTGGTAAGCAACTCAAAAAGTAAACTCACTGGTGCAAAGTAGAACTCTCATAAACTTGGGCAAAATCTAGACCGAGCTTGGTTTCGCTAGACTTAGAAATGACCTCTAACATCCATGTTGCTGGATTGTAATTATCTCTGATCTTTGCCACTCCTGAGATGCCCTGTTATTGGAAAGTGAAAATAGCGATAAATCAGAAGTTTAGAAGAATTTCATATGTGAGGAAACTAAAAAAGCAAACTTGTTAAAAATCTGATTTTTCTCTAGAAAACCTACCTCAAAGTATTCAATCACTCTACTCGAGTGCTGACCCAGTGGTCCAGAGTAGACCACACGTCCACCAGATTTCAACAGAATTAACTGCAGTCGAAGGATGTTAAACCAAAGTTTTTTATGTTAAAATTGTAAAATATTGAAATATCTCGTAATCTACAAAAAGAGTACTATTATGAATCATGATAATATAAAATTATCCAATGTCCTCACATTTACCACGACGAGTACATTTTCATTCCACTATCATTAAACTAAAAATTCACTATTTTGGATAAACATGAAATGAAAACCTACTCTGAACATTACTGAATTTTTCAAATGGGACTATTTTTGTGGAATGGATGGAAAAACCACCATGTTAAGTCAATAAATGCTCTATAAAGTTCATTTCTTTTTATGGAATTAATTCCCATTTCCAAAAAAAATTTAAATTGACGTCTAAAATTTTTTCTGACAGTTGGCCAGTTGTTTCCTACCTCATCAAATGCTTCAAATATGTCAATACTCGGCTGATGAACGGTGCAAACAATTGTTCTTCCCGTATCAACCACATTCTTCACAGCCCGCATGACAATCGCAGCAGCCCTTGCATCCAATCCGGTTGTAGGTTCGTCCATGAAAATTATTGATGGGTTAGCCACAAGCTCCACAGCTATGGTGAGCCGCTTGCGTTGCTCGATTGATAGACCGCTAACACCAGGTACACCAACCAAGGCATCTTTTATTCCATCGAGCTCGACAATCTCAAGGACATCTTTTACAAATTCCTACAAAAATATGCAGCAAAAGATTAAAGATAATGCAAAATATCAACAATATTCTTCTCTGCTCCACAAAAAGAGCTTCATTTTCAACTTTACGTTTGTGTAAACACTCATTACATTGAGGGTAAATACGGAAGAAATTTTGCAAATGGACCTCTTTCTATGGAAATGAGGGAGTTTATTAAAAGGAGAATAAGATTCAAATTCTATAGATATGTGATCATACAGATTTAGTTTTTGAATCGATCTGAACTTGAAGACGTAGCCAAGCAGAAAAAGTTACTGATTCTTCTATAGTAACTTGTGGAGAATGTATGTCAGTTTGCTCACAATATCCTGAAATCCTTGCAAATGTCTCTTGAACTTTATGGTACCCTCCAATCTTAATTTCTCCTTTAATGATGCCGCTTGTTTTTCTTCCGGCAAGAACATCAAGAAGCGTTGTTTTCCCAGCTCCACTTACCCCCATCAATGCTGTAAGTACACCAGGCCTAAATGCACCAGTAATATCACTAAGAAGTTCGAGCTTTTTCTCACTGAATCCTCGTTCTTTCATTTCCTGAAACCAAAATAAAACAGAACTACTGAATAAATAAATCCAAATGGCTCCAGTTACCAAACAGCTGGGGGTTCCCAAATTTTGGGTACTCAATATCATGGTGGGTCCTATGTAATAAATTTGAATATTGAGTCAGGTTCCTGTGATTACCAAAGGTGTGTCCACAAAGTATTGGACATCTTGGAACACCATGCTAACGGGTTCAAAAGGTAGAACCATTCTTCCTGTAAATCAAAGGAGGCACCTTTATTATGTGTCAAGGTAAAAATAATAGGGCTTAATAGTGGAGATCCTTGCATAAAATGGAGGTGAAGGAAAATACTTTACCTTTATTTCTGGATTTTTCTGCAACACGGTCAATGGTGGATTCATCACTCCCTTGTATATGTAAGAGCTTTTCACTAGAAATAATAGCACGAGAACCAGGAGCTGGAGAATTTTAAAATAAACATATATCACTCTAGAAATTCCTCAAGTTGACTACTAGACTATCTATTTAGAAAGAAGGACTTACGCTTTAGGAAACTTAAGGCCAAGATAAAACCAATGTTGAAAAATAAAATGAATCCGAACAAGGCACCAACCGATATCCAAAAAAAGTAAGCATCGTAGTCTAATCCGCGGCTCTCAAGGGTTTGTTGCCCTATTGTTGTGTTTGTGGAGAGTGTCTACAGAAGAAAATAGGAAATCAGAGAATGACTCACTAAGTAGCTCAATGTGAAGAACATTATATCTCACACTAGATAATAAAGTGCAATGATCAAATGAGCAAAATTTGGAGTCCCTATTTAGGGATTTGGCAGTTCAACATATCTCCGAAAACGGATTCAAGGATCCGATACATATACAAATATTAAGTAAATTTATTTACTCACGTATAAGTAAGCACACACATTTAAGTTTTAATACCATTAAATTAACCTCTTTTCCATTTCTTTGCTCAATTAGTTTATGAAACACTCACTTTTTGCCATCGTGGAGCTCTAAATTCATTTACAGCAAGGCCAATCTCGCCATATGTCAGCGGGGATACCCAATATGCCCACTGCAACCAAACCGGCATTGAGGCTGTAACCCAGAACCAAGCTTAAGTTCAGCTGGGGCACATTTATCCCTTATCAATGGGAAAGTTAATCAAAACATTACCTCTTGGGATGACAAAACCAGCAAATGTCAATACAAATAAGATTGACACACTACCAGCGGTTGTTGCTACAACCACTGTCCGGCACACTGATGCCAAGAAACGGAACATGGATATTGATGTCCAGTGCACAGCAAATAGTAGAATTAATTGGCGGAAAAAACTATACAAAAAAGTGTTAAATCAGAAAAGTGACTGAAGAGAATGAGAAAAAATATTACCTCCATTCCACAAAGAGTCTGATTTGTAAAATATGCAAACTCTATAAACTAGTAGTGTATTAAACTTGAAGGCATTGTGTTATTCTATACTATCAACATTAAAAACGGGAATCTTTTAGTGAAATAAAGAAATTTTTGAAACTGGGATCTGTTTGTGGAACGGAGGGACTAAAAGTATTTAAGAACTAATGAAAGTCAAAGCATTTTTATGTGACACTCACCTTCCTAGCTCAGGTGTGTACCCAATGACATAGTAAGTTAGAGATACCCAAACTAGGGATTCCAATAATGACAGAGGGATTTTGAGTATGGCAGCTGGAATTGCATAGGCCCAAGCCGGATAAAAAAACAAGTCTCTCTGTTTGTAGAAAACTGAAAGTCTTGCTACAGTCATGGTCAGCTCCGGAAATCCATCAATTAGAAGAATGATGAGGGAGTAGAAGAGTGAACCCAAATATTTGTTTGCACCAACAACATCAACATCCATCCGAGTTTGCAAAAATACAGTCATTGTAATGGATGCAATTATGACAAGCTGCAAAAAAAGAAATTTCAACATTTTCACACCTAATATTTAATGGAAAAAACCCCACAAAAAAAAAAAGTTGTGATTGAAGAAATAAATATATTGAGGACAACCTGAACTGATTTGAATATGTAAATGAACGAATTCCTCCTCATCAGAATGATTTCCCTTGACATGCATGCTTTCAATAGAGTCCATTTGGAAAGAGATACATTATGTGAAATAGAATTATTATGGCTCGGTGACTTCATAAATTCCTTAGAGATCTCCACATCTAGCTTCTTCCCAAAAGGAGAACCCTTAAATTTTTTAGATATTGTATCGACAGAAACATAACAATAAGTTTCTTCGGTACTGTGCCAGTACTGTGCTTGATCTTTTCTTGAAATAACCTGGCAAACAGTAAAAAAGAAAAATTAGTCAACCAAATGCTTCAAATCCTGGAAATAGAATATTAAGTCCACGTAAGCCAGCCTTCTGCATTGCGTATGACATTTTTGGACATGATAGAATGACCATGAAACTGATACGATATATTGAAGTTACCTCCTGCAGAAAGTCAGCTACCCCTTTCCTTTCGGGGCACCTAAAACCGCAGCCCTCAAGAAAATCTAAAATATGACTACGAGGCCCATGATACACAATCTTGCCTTCTGCCATCAACATGATGTCATCAAAAATATCGAAGGTTTCTGGTGCTGGCTGAAGAAGTGACACAAGTATGGTAGCATCTGTGATGTGAGCTAGCTGTTGAAGACAAGAAATAATCTGATATGTAGTGGAGCTGTCCAAGCCATTTGATATTTCATCCAAAAACAAAACTTTTGTGGGGCCAATAATCATCTCCCCTGTAGAATAGCAATTATATTTATTTCTCAGAATTCATCAATATACTAACAAAAAGAGTCGTGTTTGCAAAATTTACAAACTTTAAGTATATATTTTATCCCATCTCTACCCCTAAATATAATGATTGCTTGGTGGTGGTGGAGATGACGATATTAAACTTGAGGACATTGTGTTATTTTATAAGAATATAGTCGAAAAAAGGACTCTTTTTTTGGAAAGTAAGGAAGTCGAATTGGCTAAATCTGCATTCAAACTACCTGTCGTCAATCTTTTCTTCTGACCGCCAGAGATGCCTCTTCTCATGGCGTCTCCAACTAGCATATCAGCACATAAATCAAGGCCAAGAATCTGCAACACGATAGGAAAGCAATCTTCAATAGCGTTGTCCAATTAAGAAACTAAATATAAGAAGCTCGAGATCAGCTAAAGAGTAATACTTTTAAAATGTAATCGGTCTGAAGGGTTGTCCTTTGTCCTTCAACAGAAATTGCCTGAAAAAATTACCAGAATTAAAACAGTCTCGAGACATAAGCTTTTATTCCGCAAAAAGAGTCGGCTCTGGAAAATTTGCGAATATTAAGGATGTATTTTTGTTTCATGTTTATCCGTAAAATAATGGAAGTTTAGTTTAGTGGTGGTGGCATGATAATGTAATTGTCACGGTAAACTTAAGGAAATTGTGTCATTTTATATCATCATCTATCAAAATGAAACTCTTTCATGGAACAAATATGTTTTGATAATTGGACTCTTTTTATGGAATGGTGTATCTCCACAAGAATGGGCAGGAAATCACATAATGTAGTACCTTCATATAAGTGTCAATATCTGGATCTGGAATGATTCCTGCCTCTTTCTCCCTTCTGCTGACCTCAGCCATCACCTCTATGCAAGTAGAAAGGAGAAGTACTTAGAAATACTAGGGTATACGAATAAGATGTTCAAACTAAAACAGAGTTGTGGGATCAAAGCAGGTGTACCTGCTCAACTTCCAATACCCTGACAGCGGGCTGAAAAATCAAATGTTTCCCTAACAGTCATCTCAGGGATATGTAGATCATACTGGTTTATATAAGCAGATGTTTTCTGGGGCACAAACTCTTCAAGTTTGTAACCATTGTAAGATATTTCCCCAGTAACCTGTGCAGAGAAAGACAGAACAAACTTATGAAAGAAGTTGGATTTTATTTAGTTTTTTTTTTTTTTTTGGGGTAAGTATTTTATTAAGAAGCTCTGGTCTGGAATCAATTTAAACTCAAAATCCCATTTATAGGTCTTTAGTGTACCTAAAAGTTCAGACCTTGGCACTGAACAAAAGTATTAACATTGAAAGAGGGGCACTTGTAATTTCAATCTGCTCGTATCATTTTATAGATTGTTATTTGATTCATAATAGCTTTTGTTATTCGATTTTGCAGGTTAATTATATTAAGATGGAGCAAAAACTAAATGAGGAACCTTTAGAGATTTGTCTAGGTTCCCAGAAAGTGCTTTCAGTAAAGAGGTCTTCCCACATCCAGGAGGGCCTAGCAATAAAGTCATTCTGCAAAAAATATAAAGATTAAAAAAATTTATATCACCCGAATTATAAAAAAGATGTCTAAAAAATACATATAACTTGGCTTCATCCCGTTTAAGCATGACATTGTACCAATGCAATGATCCACTGGCAATTTGAAATATTTGTTTTAGATAAAACAAGAATATATGTTAGAGGGTAAAGAGGATACATAGGGCAGTTTCAAATAGCTGAGCAAAGCTTTGCTACTTCAGAAAGTTAAAAGTAACTGTTATTGGGATAACTCTTTGGGAGTTGCATTGACTGAAGCTCTGTTGCTACCTTCCAGGCTTAATAATACCACTGACATTACTGATAATGCTTATCTTGGCCTCTTTTGACTTCAATCCAGTAAGCTTGGCAATGTCCTGTTAAAGAATTATACATCGTAAATGCTTTTGAATCAATGGTAAACCTCTAAAATTTACTTCAAGAAAATGCAAAAACTCACAGAAATCATGCTTTGGAGAGAATTCCATAGAGTTGGGAGGGGCTTTCCATGAACCACCTCACACTCTGCTTCCACATGCATATTTGTGTATCTCACCTCCACAGTGGGTAACTTGACACCAACTCTACAAGATTTATTTCATATTTTAACCCAATCAACCAATCGTTCATGCTCTAAAAATTACTGATAAAGAATTAAAGTACACTGAAAATTAAGACTAAGAAGAAAAATAAAAATAAAAAACATATTTGAGGCTCAAATAATTCAGCAGATGGAAAAAAACAGCAAAAGATTAATATTCTTTATGATATACATATAGAATATGTTTATTTGAGCAAAAATAATCGAACATTTCAAGTGACTCCATCTCCTCACACTTGTCTGCATCTCTCCATCAATAAAAACCAAACTTTTACGGTTCGTCATTTTGTGGCACATCAAAACTATTGTCACCCTGGCCACTTCAATATACTCTAAGACCAGCTTGCATTTGCAATTTGATAGCAAATCATGAGGATGAACTCCCATTTTGCTCATATTCAACTAATATTGAAACAAAACCAGGAATTATTTTCAAAGTAAAATCAATCAATCCTGCCACAAGGCACCAAGAAGGATGATTCAGATTCAGTTTGACATTTTATCAAACAGTTTCCATGTGTACAAATTAGGGTTCACCATCTAACGACAGTCCATTCAAAACTAAAAATTTAGCTGTAAGAATGACATCGTTTTCTTATTGAACTAGGCATTCAAACACATTAACGTTGTATTTACGCGCTTTGGACCATGTCAACTTCTCTCCCCTTGTAATGCAGAAAGCGACTCCTACTAAAACATGACTAACGACCATTTACCTCGCACGAGACAATCGACCGGATTATTAAAGTACTAGGTTACGAACTCGTGTTTGCACGAATTGTTATTTGTATTATTTATTTAGAAATATTTTATTAAATTATGTTAATATTGTTTTATTTTTTTGAAAAAGTAATTTTAAATGAAAATAATACAACCCATTAATAAATACTTCTATTTTATTTGAACCAATAAAAAGAAAAATGAGGCCAAAAGACAAATTATGATATCTTATAAAAATTAGATAGGTCTGAAAAAATGGAATTAAGTTTAAATTTTGAAATGATAAGCTTAATTACAGCATTAAATAGTATTTTCGAATTTAATACCCCAATCAACACTAATTTTTTGAAAAACAGTTACCATCATTTGAGCGCAATTAACTCCGTTAATTGGTTAAATAAAAAACTCTCATTGTTTGTTCTAATCATGAAACTTTTTCTTAGTAAAAGTCCCGATCAACTCAGTTGTAAAAATCGAGTCGTCGAAACAAAAATGGTTTCTCATCTTGTCTATATAGAGAGAGAGACACACACACACTCCCTTTATGACAGTAAAAAAGTTTTTACATTGTTTAAATTTTAAACTCAACAAAAAGTTTATTTAACTTAACAATTCGAGTTTGAGTTTTATTCTTTAAATTCGAGCTGCAGTTTGAGCTTTATTCTTTAAATTCAAGCGCAGCTCGACTTCACTTATTTAGTGCTCATTTACGTTAATGGATTAAATAAATTATCTTTTCATAAGAGCTCGACTCGTTTAAAATTTGATAAAAGCTTAATTAACTAAATAAGTCATCTTTTTATAAAAATTTAACTCGTTTAAATCTCGATAAAAATTCATTTAACTAAATAAGATAAACTCAAATTTGTAAAAAAAATTCGTTTAGGTCGACAAACTTGCATTCTCTCAACATTCAGAGATGTAAGCGAACTGGTTGGAACTTGGAAATGTACCAAAAAAGACGCGAGATATTTCAACAAACAATATTGAATAGCCAATAAAATATGTACACCTGTACACAACCTCTCACCGTCTCCCAACCAAAAAAAAAAAACTCTCTTTAAGAAGAAAAAAAAAACTCTTTAAAAAAAACCCTTAAAAAAAACAAATGTTTCCCGACACCTGCATACACAAAGTACACAACAGTCATCTCTAAATCTTGTTTCATACACAGATGAAAGAAAATAAATAAAGGTTCCATCCCCCAATTCACATCCATCTGCTTCTAATGTCCTCGCACAAACTAGGCTTAGTGTTGCAAATTCCATATCTTTATAAGGTCGGAAATACAGTACGAATAAACCATTTCATTAAGTAAAGGCCAAGGGTCCTTTGGATGAACTGCACGTATATGGTTAGTTCTTTTTGCTCTCTGACCTGGGATCTGGATTGTCGCTTTTGTCAGTGTCGTAGTTATCCTTCTGGGATTCAATGTCCATGCTCCCTGCATTACTTCTTCGATGCCTTCGATCCTAAAGATACACGATCAAAATCCATGTCAAATCATTTTTTAACATTTATCCGTATTACTCAAGTAACTCAACAGCTGCAATCGAAGTTTCACAAAAGATTAAAGAGACCAAGTTCATTCATATACACACATAGAGAGAGAGACTAAGTACATTCATTAAAGAGAAAAGCCGAGCCAAATGACATGCTTGGATGGGAAAGCAAGATATTGTAAATTGAATGGATTCCTCAAAAGCTAGAGTTAGCACTAGGGAATTGATGATTTAAGGAAATTTCATGTAACATTTCTCTATGATAAATTAAATTATTATTGACACAACATATAAGAAAATAAAACCAAAACTGACCTCCCTTGGTATGGGATATTCCTCTGATTCAAGCATACGAACAACTTGGCTCATCTTGGGTCTCTTGTCAGAGTCTGGATCAACACACCGCAAGGCAGTTAAGAGAGCTCGCTTCAGGGCTCTTGTCGATGGCCTCGGTTCAATGTTTGGATCCATCACTTCCTCTGAACGCCTGCTTCCCACCATCATTTTTAGCCAGTCTACTAGATTAACCTGCAACAAGTTTTATGCTTATTAAGACTGCAAAACTTTAAAGGACCCCTCCTTTAAAGGAGGGGTTTCCATTGGAAAATAAGTCTTTTACTAAAGAAGCATCACAATAATTTTACTTGGGAGTCTTTATTTTTAAAATACAGTAAAATTTATTTTGAGCCCACTAAGTATACACAATGTTTCAAACTGCACCCTATACTTTCATTTGTATCAAATCAGACCTCTTAACTATGTTTTTTGTTTCATATTGCACCACCAGATCAAAAAATCGTTAAACATTAGGTATATCAAGTGGGCTCAAAATGAAACAAAAATAAAAGTTTAGGGTGCAATTTGAAACATTGTGTATACTTAGTGGACTCAAAATCATTAAACTATGGGCTCGTTTGGTACAGCTTATTTGAAAACAGATTATAGATTATTTAATAATCAGATTATTGAATAAGTGATTAGTTCTGTTTGGTGTAGTTTCTGAATAAATGATTATTTAATAAATTTCTGAAACTTAGCTTTTTAGAAGTGATTATTGGTGTTTTAGCAGATTGTACAATCAAAAGTCAACTTATTGAATAAGCTGAAACAAATAGAACTCTGAAGTGATTATAGTTTTTCACCAATAAGCTGAACCAAACAAGGCTTGTGGTGATCGGGGGGTCAATATGAAACAAAGATGTAGTTAAGAGGTTTGCTTTGACCCAAATGAACGTGTAGGGTGCAGTTAAAATTAATGACTGATACTCTGTTAGTAATGCTACTTCCAAATCTCAAAAGGACGTGTATACTTACAGTAATCTTCATATTAAATCCGGAATATGTTACTATCTTCAGCCATTTTTGTAGTAGTAAAATTTCAAAACCATATCTTGTATGGCTATATCTGGATTCTAAAAGCACATCGGATAATAAACTAATTTCCCAATACCTCTTGAGCAGAACGGCCATAGTCTACAGGATCTCTGCCTGTGATTGCTTCTATAAGCAAAACCCCGAAGCTATAAACATCGCTTTTTTCGTTCAGAAGGCCACTATTTGCATATTCAGGAGCCACATACCTATACAAATTGAACATAAATATGATCATTCAGCCTAAATTAACAGCAAGTTCACCAGTTCCAACTTCTGGCCAAAACAAACTAAATGAAGAAAACAGAAGTTTACAATAGCAATAAAAACCTATACTGACCCAAATGTTCCCATGACCCGAGTTGTAATATGACTTTTTCCAGCACCAAGCAGCTTAGCCAGGCCAAAATCAGAAATCTTGGCATTGAAGTCATCATCGATCAATATATTGCTAGACTTTATGTCTCGGTGCACCACTTTTGGCTCAATTGCTTCGTGCAAGTATGCAAGACTGCAATTAATCTACCATATAATGAGATCTGTAATGTCAAGAGAAATATAGAGGTGAATTAAGGTACATGATATTTGCACTCCAAATTATCAGTTGCACTCCACTACAGTCCAAAATTTACATCATCTTTTTTTGTAAGTCGAACAAAATTTACATCATTTTAACCTACGATGGAGTGCAAATGGTAATAAATGGAGTGTATTTATCACCTCCCTTGAATTAACTTACGCTTTAGCTGTGCCAAGAAGAACCTTTGTCCTGGCCTCCCAAGTCAGATTCCCATGCTGGCGCATAGCTCCATGAAGCCATTGTTCTAAATTTCCATTATTGACATACTCATAGACTAACATCCTGATATGTCCAGATTTAATGAGATGAGACTGTTGGAAATGATATGTACAAATCTAAAAGGAAACCAGAGACCACATGCTACCAATCAAAAGTTAATAGCATATAACAGAACTATTTCACCACCAGCAATTAGCTTTGGCCTTTAGTATACACTAGATAAAGTGAAGTGAAATTTCCACAGGGGATAGTGATAGTTCTACAAGCCCCTCCTTACATGAATAGTGAATGGGACCCACATCAATGGGAGAGAGGCCCTGTGGAAATAAAAATTCCCTAAATGAAACGACTATTTGTCTTCCGATAGTCTAGTTTTGTAACATCACGGAAGACTGATCCATGGTATATAACATTTTGAAAATGAAATCGTACCTATGTGTTCCTTCAATGCAATAACCCAACAGTCTAACCAAATTTTTGTGGCGCACATGACCAATAGCTTCAACCTCCACACTGAATTCCTTCTCTGCTTGTCCCCTAAAAACAGGAACAAAAGTTTAATCTGAGTAGATTAACAATATAAACCAATGAAGAAGCGGAAAATCATTTTCAATCTTACAGGTTGTTGAAAAGCTTCTTGATTGCCACTGGGTTCCCATTAATCAAATTTCCTCTGTAAACTACTCCATAACCACCTTCACCAAGAACATTTTCCTTTGAAAAACGGTTTGTTGCAACTTCAAGATCTCTTAATGTGAACCAATGACCCCATCCCAAGTGAGAAAATTCAGGCAGACCAGTTAAAGGAGACGGGGCGGTTAACGGGTGTGAAGAAGATCTTTTATACACAGTAAATGTCCCTGAACTCCCTTCTTCTCCAGACTGGGAGCCGCAACCATCTTTGTCCAGATGATGGAAAGAACCAAATTGACTACTGCTATTATCTCTATTCTTCTTTTTCCCCATTCCTAGATGGACCATAACTTTATCGGATTCTTTATCATTCAATTTGTCGTGAATCGTGAGAAGAATCCCTTCACGTGGAACAAATTCATTTGCAGAAACTTGCTCCACTTGTACTTCTTTAATTTCCTTTGAAATTGGTGGAATTCGACTAAGGGGAATCTTTTCTGTTTTACTTTTCGATTTCTTTCGCGAAGTAAGATAGAAAGCCAATGCCAGGAGAATAACTACAATAAATAATCCCACCATGATCCCAATAATTTCCCAGACCTGGAGACTAAAAATGGCAGTTTTCTTGGATAATCCCTTGTTCAGATCGGTAGCCATTGTTTGCTGACAATATTGACCTACAGAAGAAACCCAAGTAACATGAAAAATGCAACTTAACATCTCAGATTACACATCGAAAATTGGTGCTGCTACTGTTCTATCACATCAATTCATGATTCAAGCTTGTAATTTTAATTTTCATAAATGTTGCCAACATGTATGACTTCTTTTCAGGCCAACAAAGTTGCTAGAGAAGTCAGAACTCAGAAGCAGGCATGTACAAATTACACTAGGTGATAAGCAAAATCCAACAATGTAACACAATAATTAAAATACCATTTCTAAATACATGATAACACAAGTTCATCCTTAAACTTCAATATTATTTACTTTAACTAGAAGCCAAAATAAGATAATATTTCAGCTTTGAAAACGAACAGAAATAAAATATATAAGTCAGTGTCTTACTTTTTGGGATAGGAATCAAACAGCAACGTTCAGAGCCCAGGATCTCAGAAATCCCATCAGCATACCATCTCTTAACCAGTTAACCAAACACCATTGTAGATCTCATATACAAAGAACACAGTAAATGTCTTCACCTTCAAAGTCACCCACCCACTTAAGTCCACTTCTAAGCCAACCTATGTTGAAAAAACCACCTTGGAGTATATCTTTTCCGTTTGGGTATTCTCTGTTGTGGCAAACGTGAGTCTCAATTTAGCTCAGATAAAGCTTTCCTTTTCAAGAACCCTAAAGCCAGAAATGACACCAAGTAAAATGCTGTTTAATACATAAAAAAATGTGGGGATTAGAGAGAAGGAAAGACGGAGTTATCAATGGTAGGTCAAGGAAAATGCTGGCAAACTGTAAAAGTAAAGTCAGAAGTGAAAGGTTTCCTTTCTTGTTTTCCTGGGCTGCTTCTGAGTATGACTGATTATCTAAATTTTTCATCTACATTTAATTTGAAAACCCAGAAGTAAAATAGCAAATCTAAGTGAGGTTAAGGCATTGAAAAATGGCTGCTTTTGGTTCTCACAGGCAATGACTCCCTACCAGAAAGTCGGACAACTTTTTACCTTACTGCCAGGTAGGATACAACAGGCAACTACTGAAAAAGAAAGGTGTGCTCCATAGGATGAGAGCCTCATATTTAGAAACTTCGAAAGGGATATGCGTATGGAATGAGTGAACTGTAGAATGATCATGGGCTGCTGATTTAGCAACCCAGTTCACTCTGCTTGTTCTATCAGTTGGGCTTCCAGTTAAGCCCATTTAGTCCTTCTAATTAGCTATCAAATATAAAAAAAAAATAAAAAAATAGATACATTAATAATTATCTGTTTTACAATTATCTGTATGCCATAATTTGGTATCCTCTAAACTTAAATTTATCATCATATATAAAATTTACTTTTCTACAATTGATTAATTAAAAAATATATATCATCAAAAATTGATACGTAAACTAATTATCTGGTTAGCCTTAATATAAATAAAAATAACCACAAATACGATTAAACTTTAGATCCATTGCATTAATATACACGGTATGAACTGTATATAACAATTGATATTATTGATGTGTAAAATGACTTTAGCACTATAATTATAGCGGTAAAGAGTGAACATATTTTATTTGCTACTTATTATGAATTAATTTTTAATAAACAATTATCAAAGTACTTTATCAATAATTTGTTAAAATATTAAGTTATTTTTATTATAATATTAAATTAGAATATGCAAGATGTTGTCCTCAAATTGTCCCATCAATTCCACCGTACCATTAGCCTATTTTCGTCACGATTGATCCACGTCCAAGCATAATGCTCAGAGATTTGTAGAGTCTGTACCACCATAAGAGTGGTCTCGTTATATGTCGGTTGTCATTCTGTTGGCAGGTCGGTGACCACCGTCAATAACCAGAACAAACGCAGCTGGCCCATCCTATGATTTCTTGCGGCCTACATGGCACTACGATCTCTCAGTAGAAAAGGGATAAAATCCAATCCTCAATCTTAGTCACGAATGTTTTGGAGGCTTTGGGGGCGATAAATAAGGGCTCGTTTGGTACAATTTTTTAAATCAGAGTTTGCAGTTTAAATTTAATTTTATTGAAATTATATTTAAGCTGCAAATTTAATTTTTTGAATTTAAATTTAATATATCACAGTCTACCAAACATAACATTTTATTGCGTTTGAGTGTCATAATCTCTCAACACTGCTACCAAACAAGCACATAATGTATCTAGCAAGCTAAGCATTTCTAATAATACATCTTGAAATGATAAAATTTAAGTTTTCTTAAAATTTCATGTTTATGTAAAAAACTGAAAACATAATAGTATTATTAAGTTTCGGGTTTGAGGGGGGAAAAAAGAAAATTTATTTTATGAATTTTTTCTTAAAAATAATAAAGGATAATTTCTTTTTTTTCCCCCTTTAACCCAAAAAAGAATTTCTTTAAATTAAACTGAAATTACTTATAATAATTTTCTACATGATTTCACATTTATTTTTAAAACTAAATTATCAAATAAGTAATGCTAATTTGAAAATTTGGAAAATAGTTACTATTTGGTCACTTTTTGTTTAGCCAGGTCCGGTCCATCACAGCAAGGCCGCTAAACCTCACCCCAGCATTTTTCCCGCTCAAACCCATTCGAAATCTCTCCGTCTTTCCTTCTTCCGTACGACAATTGCTTAACGTTACTCTTCCAGGCAATCGAGGCAAATATATACAGGCTCTTCTAGTACGCACTGCAATTGTAATAAATGGGTTCTCGTGCAGGTAGACAGAGAAAAACCCTAATCTCCTAAAATTTCCTTTTCTATTTAGAAAGATACATTTACATTTAAACCTATACATATATTTACATACATACAGGTATCGATCTGTGGTCTGAAATTATAGCAGCAGAAGAGAAAGAAGATAGTAATGATAATCAATCAGAACGACGGGAAGCCGAAATAGCTGTGATTTACAGGCGGAAAAGAACCGAGAACACTCAAAAGAGTGTTTCAAGGTAAGCCCTTTAATGCTGATTTAATTTAATTTATCTTATTTTTACTCCCTTTGTCCCACAAAATGAGTCCCATTTGTGAAATCTACGAACTTTAAAGATACATGTTTATCACTTTATACTAGCATCAATTCCTCATAAAAAAAGGAACTCTTTTTGTGGAACAAAAGAAATTGGGAGAGAAATGGGGCTCATTTAGGTGAAACTGGGGAGTAATGTTTATCAAGATTTCTAATTAATGATGCAGATAGTTTAATTTCTTTTGGATTTCCATTTAATTGATTTATTGAGATTACTTCTTCTTTTTTTTTTGTTTATTCAGGAAGCAGTCAGATAATGCTAATGAGAATCGGGTGAGTTGGGCGCCTGTGAAGCGAATCAGTTGGAACCGTGCTCTTTCCACCAGGTTTTCCCCAAATTTCAGTAGTCTCAGTAATTTATTAATGGTATTTTTGAGTTTGAATATTTCAATTTGTTTGACTGAGCTGGTCTCTGCATAGATCGCTAAGGTATAAGTATTTTAAGAACTGTTTGGACGATGTGTTATTAATAAATATAACTTGAATTTTTTAGGTGTAACTCCAATTGGCTGATGAATGATGTGCACCTTTAAATCATTTCTAAAATTTGTTCATGTTAGTTTCTGATCTGGCTTTGCAGTTGGCAATTTGAGACCACCGTTTACTCATTACTTACAATTTGGTCTTCAGAGTTGATGAGTTTGTTAATCTTAATACAAACGTTTTCCTTGTTAATAGTTAATGGTAAAAGCCTTCATTTCATTCCTAATATCATTGTATACGAGTATATGTGATGGGAAAAAAATAAAGGAGATAAAAAATCCCATACATATTGAGAATGAAGTTATATTGTAAATTTCTATTATACTCTCATGTAATATATTAGGATGTCATTTAGTATTTGCTTTATTACTTTGATAGTAGTAACTCATTAAGAAGTGGTAGTAAGTTATTTTAGTTGTAGGTAGTTATTTTCATTTTGTCTCTATATAAGGCCAAGAGTTCTGTAATTTGAAACTTCGGTATTGAGTAAATTGAGTTCACATTGCTGAGTTGAATAATAATTTACTGCCTGCTTCCGAAAGTGCTGATATCTGCTGTCAAGTTCATGGTTTACAATGGCTAAATTACCCTTACTCTTGGTTTTAACTTGTAATTGTCAGAGGGAGGACCAGTATTGCTGTTGCTGCATTTGTGGATCACAGGCCTCAGCAGAGGAATCAAAAAAGAAAAAACAAACCAGCGATTCCTAGAGTACACCATTTGTTACATTTTTATTTTCTTTTACTGTCTTTGTTGATTTATTATTGTTGCTATTTTCCCTTAGCATCCCTTTCTGAATGATATACATTATCTGTCTTAGCTGCAAAAGGAAACCTGATGGAAGTCCAAATCACTTTTCTGGCTGCATCACAATTCAGAAGAATAAAATTTCACACACACACACACACACACACACATATATATATATATTGTAAAGATTTTGTTTTATTTTATTAGCTTATGTAATTTAGGATTTTATTTAGGAGTAGTTATTTAATCATGCAAGTAGTGGTTAGTTACTAAAAAGTGGTGGGAAGTTATTTTAGTGGCAGGTAGTTATTTATCTCTGGTCTTTATATATGGCCAAGAATTCTGCAACTTTAGGACGGATTTGAATATTATGGCTAATTTTTCAATATCATTTTAAGTCATTAGGGATATGTTTATTCCATGCTTTTCCAATGTTTGATGAAGCTCACCTGCTTTTACTAAAATATCCCTGCTGTCTGATGCATATAGGGAAAAACAACTGTTCAACCTTCAAACTATGATAAGGAGCGGGCATACTTTCAAGAGGTTGATTCCTTCAAGTTGTTGGAGGAAAGTCCCTCACCAAAAAAGCCCGGTACATGGGCCATGGGCGGAAAGAATGAAAACATTGTAATTACACATTTATCCTCGGTATTGGAGAATTGGTTACTTCATAGGAGGCTATATCACAGTTGTGGTCCTTCTGGCTCACTTTCTAGAATTTTAGCAACTCCAGCATTGCCCAACAAAATTCCTTGCGAAGATAATTATTGTTCTTCAAATTTAAGAACCCCAGAAAAAGTGTCGGCCCAAATCCATTTGGGTCTACATCCTATCCGTGACAGATTTAGTTCAAGTTTCTCTCATTTAGACGTTTCTGAACTGAGGCCCGTGGGTGAGGAGGGTTGTGAAGACATTGAAGTGGCAGTTCGTAATCTATCCCTGGCATCACGACCGTCTTCGTTGACCGGTCAACATCGTGAATCCTTTTTGGCCTTGCTAACAATTTGTGGACAGTTGACTCCTTCGAATTTATTGGATGTGTTCTCCACGTATTGGTCTGTGATTTCCTCCAATCAGATTATAGAATTTTTTTTTTCTTATTAGATCTTTTTTGCTGTTTTCATTTATTCTATACAAATTGATCTGGATTGACTTCCTTTTTTTTTTTTTTTTTTTGGGTACAAAACTTCTCGGTTCTCTTACTGTATTAATTCTTGGGTGCAGTAACCCAGAAAGTATTGTCAAGGTTGGTGAAGGCACATATGGAGAAGCTTTTAAAGCTGGGAAAACAGTTTGCAAGATTGTTCCTTTCGATGGAGATTTACGTGTGAACGGGGAAGTGCAAAAGGTAAATATTTTAAATCAGTTTTATTTTATTTATTTTTTCTATTTTTCCCTATTATTAGAAGTTGATATATCATGCCATGTAATTAGGGGTGCGTGATTATTGTCTGATGACCATTCTTATTAAATCATGTGATTTTTATATGGTTCAGAGAGCGGAAGAATTGTTTGAGGAGGTTATACTTTCTCTGACACTTAATCATCTAAGGGGACATGGCAGTCAAACTTACAACTCCTGTACCACATTCATAGACACGATTGAGTAAGTCTCACATTTATATCCTTTTCTGTTTTTCACATTGGCAACTATTTATCTTCAGAATCCTTGAATTCCTGGCTAGTTTTGTATTATTATTGATATAATTTTTCAATAGTTCAAAGGTATGTCAAGGCCCGTATGATGGTGCACTGATAAGAGCGTGGGAGAATTGGGATATCAAGCATGGTTCTGAAAATGATCATCCCAAGGAATTTTCAGAGAGTCAGGTTGTCTAAGAAGCTAATGGTTTCCTTAATAAAAAATAGTTATTTAGCAGATTGTTTTCTTGTTTAATTTTACTTACAAAATGATTAAAATGTTTACAGTGCTATGTTCTCTTTGTTCAAGAACATGGAGGCCAAGATCTCGAAAATTTTGTACTTCTGAATTTTGATGAAGCTCGGAGTTTGCTGGTTCAGGTATATTAATGTTTAATTGATAAAATTCAAATATTCAATTAAATTTGTACATGTTTACTTGTCATTCAATTCTTTTCCATCACAGGTAACTGTCGCTTTGGCCGTAGCAGAGGCTGCATATGAATTTGAACACAGAGATTTGCACTGGTTTAGTAATTTTACATTTTTACCATCTAGTGGTGTACCATATCTTTTTGGTCCAACTGTTTATCAACTATTAATATATTTACTGTTGCTTACAGGGGAAATATCCTCTTAAGGCGTAAAGATTCTACAACACTGCAGTACACCCTTGAGGGGAAGAAAATATATGTGAAGTCATTTGGATTATCAATATCAATAATCGATTTCACTCTTTCAAGGATCAATACTGGTGAGTGAAAGCTTGGTGATTTTATTTATTTATTTTATTTTTATAATCCCTATTAAAGCCTTTTTTTGTCCAAAATTTCCTTATACAACATAGTTAACTGTTAGATGTTTTTGTGTACAGGTGAAGATATTCTTTTTCTGGATCTATCTTTAGACCCTGAACTATTCGCGGGTCCTAAAGGAGATAAACAAGTAAGCATGTGCAGAAGTTGACAAAATCTAATGATGTATATTTTTCTCGTGAAGTTAGGACTAAGTTATTTGACACAATAATAATACCATGTGTGCAGTCGGAGACTTATCGGAAAATGAAAGAAGTTACTGAAGAATGCTGGGAAGATAGGTAAATCCATGTTTACATATCCATTTCCTAGTTATTATCTATTAACATTCTCTGGATAAACTAGCGATAAAAGATTGCTAGTTATAGTTCCCTTTGATGTACTATTTGATCATTCTACCTCGATTTATAGTTTCCTCGTATGCATAGTGCTGCAAAGCTTGATTTATAGTTTACGAGATGATGCTTATAACCTCCTCCTTTCTACCATATCACACAGCTTCCCGAAGACGAATGTGTTATGGTTGCAATATTTGGTTGATATTTTGCTCTTGAAGAAAGCATTTGTAAGTCCCTTTTGCTTCAAAATTTTTGCCAAATAGTTGCCCTTTCGTTATTATCAATAATATTATTTATTTATTTATTAAATTGCTATGACAGGATCGAAGTTCTAAAGATGAGAGAGAATTGCGTTCGCTGAAGAAGCGACTCAACAGTTATGGTTCGGCAAAAGAAGCAGCAACCTCTGATCCTTTCTTTAGGGACTTGTTTATTGATCAGCATCTGTAATGGAGATACTGTACTATCAGTTGCTTATGTCATTTTATGTTGTAATCTGATGTAGGGCTCACATTTTTGAATACTTTCCTTAATCAGAAACCTGCCTAGTTTCCGTTTGTGTATTTTTACCGTGCTGAGCAGATGGTTGTATATGAGGAGAAAAAGGTCCTCTGCAAGCGGATTTTTCGGATGGATATTTATTGTGATGGGGGAAGAGTTTCAAGTAATACCAAGCCTCTTTTTGCCACTATGCTGAGATAACTTCAGCACAAAGATTACCAGGATTTTGACTTTGCAATGTTTTTGCTCCGTGTGGTTTTTGTACTTGGTAGGATGTTACTGTGGCACTACATTTTTTAAAGGCTTGTTTGTTGTAACTTATTTTATTGGCTGATTGTTTATTTTTAAAAATAAATTATTTGTTTTAGATGATTTTTAAAAGCTAGAGGTTGAGTTCAATACTATTTCCAATATATTTGAAAAAATTAATTAATATGACTTGTTTAAATTAACAAATAAACTTTATGTTGTTTTAAAACAGGGCCTCTTACTACTAAAATTATGTTATTCTAATACCTTTTCAAAATAATATGATTTATACAACCTATTTGTGGCTAATTAAAAAAATACTATTAAGTACTATTCTGAAGACAAAATTTGAAATCAGAGAAACATATCATTCACACTGTCAATTTCATGAAACTTCTTCACATTTAAAATACAGTTTAAAATTGATGCAAGTCAAAATTGGATTATCTTATTACAATTTCTGCAATATAACCCTTACAAATGCATGGTATTCAGCTAAAGCTATATCTCTTTCTGGGGCTGAAAAAAAATGGAATAATCTGCAACAACTATAAAGAATCTCTATACAACCACCTACAACTTTGCTAAATCGTTTCAAGTTGACTTCTATTACCCTATAGAATATGATTTTTTTCTTATATATAATCCTAAATAGAGCGGCAAACTTACCGCTTCGAAAATAAGATCAAGATCAACATCGACATGGAAATGACAATCTTGAAACCAGAGCTTTCCCAGAAATTCTGTTTGTTAACGCCTTGCTTTGTTGCTAATTGATCTCTCAGTTCTTTTAGCGCTTTGTCTTGTCTCTCCCCCATCTGTAACCATAAATAGCATGAAATCTCAGAAGACAAGTTGGAATATGACTAGGATTTACCTCTTAAAATTATTATTCAAAATTCAGAATGCAAATGATTCATACATGGCATTGTACAAAATATGAGGTCCTGGACAAGGGCCATGTTAAGCATGGCAAAACTATAGACTTTATATACGAGTACAAGGACATGTAATATACTAATGGCAGAAATATAGAGGGACTACTACATACAGTTTCAAATACAAATAAAGAAAATCGAACCAAAGATAGATTGCATTACCCTTTGAAGTTTGCGAGTTTGCGCGCAAACTTCATGGAGACAGAAGTCTAACTTTAAAACCCTTTTCTTCAACTCTTGATCAGTTCTCCGGTGCTTCTCTAACTGTCACATGAACAATTTTAAGCACACATAGAAGCAAGAGCCATACATGTAAAGGATATAAACAAAAAAAGTACCATTTGCAAAAATTACAAACTTCAAAGATATACTTTTCTTCCTTATTTATCCCCAACTATAGTGACTACTCAGTTGGTGGTGGCCGCGGCATGATCTTGAAATTCTCATGTTAACCTTGAGGACATTATATAAAAATGTAACTCTTTTTGTGGAACAAAAAGGTAAACAAATGTGACTCTTCTTGTGGAACAAAGGGAGTAACTCGAGACGAGGATACCTGTGATTCTAAATCTTTGGTTTTGAGCTTCCAGTGGGTAGTCATGATTCGAATTTCATCTCTAAGCTTGTCTATTTCTTCATCCTTAGCACTCAAAAGCTTATTGAACTTGTCAAACTTTATTGGTGCGATCTCATCCAATACCTTCCTCAGCTCAAAATCACCGCTTGCTCTAGCTTTTGCTAACGCTTGCATGATGTCATGCTCCATTCTTGAGACTTCATCTTTCAGTTCCTTTTGAGAGGATTCCCTTGCTTGAAGATCCTTCTGCAAAAGATCTAATTGATTTCCCAATCTATTAACACGAATTTCGTGATCTTTCAGGGAATTATTTTTCTCATTTAATTCCTTTAGAAGAACCAAACATTTGAGCTGTGAAGATTGAGCCAATGCAGCACTTGCATCAGCTGTTGCTTGAGTAGCTTCTAGCTGTGATTTAAGATCATCCAAGTCCTTGAGGTACTACAGCACATAAATAAATATTTAAGGAAAAAAAGAACTAGATTGGTGGATTATTTATGCTGAGATGCCATAAGAGGACTTGCTATATACTGGGTAAATAAGTACTATACAATTGCCGGAGGATTTAATAAATCAATCAAATTTATTGGAAGTTCTCTAGTACCATCTAAATTAGGAGTATCTGAGGTCCAAGGACAATAACTCAACAGGTCTAAACTAACTCGGCTATAGTGATTGCATAACTTTCAGTTATATTAAATTACACCAAATAGACAAAAAAATCCAACAACTATGAGACCTTAATACAAATTAATTTTAAGAAAATCGTAATTCCAAGATTGGAAATTTATAAAAATATACCTTTTCCCGACTATTTTCATTTGGTAAAGACAATTTTCTTGATGCATTCAAAATAAAAACCATAAAGTGAAACAAGATTATATTATCACAGTATTTTAGGGACTATTCCACCACAAAACAAACAAAAAAACCAAAACGCAGTCTTAAAAAATGAGGGTCACATGCACTTATTGGATCAAACACTAAAAAAATAAGATTATAAAACCTATTACAGTCTGATTTAGAAGAACATTACTTGGATCTGATAAACTCAATCAAGATATGGAGTTTGGTGTTAACTTCGAAACATTTAGTCAAAACTTATAAAGAAATCAAGACTTCTTAAGAAAATTAGTCATACATAAATCAATAAATTATACCTTCTGGGCACTAGAGGCTGTTGACTGAAGCTGTCCATTTCTCTCATCTAAGCTCTTCCGTAATCTATATATTTCCTCCTCCATGTTTTTCGCTTTAATCTCAGCTTCCTGCAAAAAAAATCCCCCAAGAAAATAAAGTTCACACAAATTACAAAGCTACAAGGTCCCCAACATTCAAATCTAACTTCATAGACAAGAACAAAAAGGTTGTTATCATCCATTTTCCAAGTACTTATAATAATTAAATCAAATATACAACAAGAAAGCAGACAAAATTGACATGCCTGCCTTGTTAGGGTTTCTTGAGCAAATGATTGTTCCTGGGACGCAAGGCGGCTGCGAACTTCTGTAAGCTCCGCCGCTAACGACACCACATTCCGACGAAAACTCTGTTTCTTCTCGCTCAAATCTTTCAACAGTGGATCAATCTCTCTACTGCTAGACATCGCCGCAAGTAATCACCGTATCAAACCCCAAATTTTGGAGTTACTATAAAAATATCTGCATCTGAAATTTAACTTCATTAATCAAATACTCACAAAATTAAAAAAAAAAAAAAAAAGTGTTAGATTTTCCACTTTAAAGTTTAAAATTCAAATTCATAAGCATAACTATACAGCTCTAAATTGAATCAGCTGCACCAAGAAATTCATAGATAATTCAAAGACTTAAACGTAGCTATAGTAGAGCTACTAAAAATTCATCTCTCTCTATGAAGAATCTTTCTTCAGTACATGAGCAAGAAGCGATAGTAGAATTGGGGAGAGAGGATTTACCGGCGGCGATCGGTCGGAGCGGGATCATCGGGTGAGCCGTTAGTAGCGAATTATTTCTCTCCTCGGGTTTGTGACTGTGCGACAGTCTGTGACGTACGTACGTATGACGTACTAGGATTTTTATTTAAAACAGATTTTTTTTTTATCTTCGCATTACCTAAACTGGTGACTCATCTCTCTATTCCACCATTCCGTAGTTTTCTATCGAAGTATGTGCGATGCCCTTAAATTTTAACACTCAATTTACGTGAAAATTAGATTATTAGATATTATTTTTAGTATTTTATAATGAATTGTCAACTTTGAATAACTCTTCTTATTATAATTTATAATAAGATTTCGCATACGAATAAATATATTGTGACAGTATAATTTTTTATTTAATAATAAAGTTTTACAATAACAAAGTTCAGTGTAACAAAAGTAATACAAAATATTTAATTATAACATCTAATTAGACAAATTTGAATATTCTATCTTATTCTTGTCTTTTGAGGGTTCACCTCGATACATAGATTTTGAAAAATTTATAAAACATAGTAAGAATAAGCGAAAGATGCTTAGCAAGTAATTACTCTATTTTCGATAAAATGATCTTCCAGTTTAAAAGATACAAAACGATATGATTTTGAATCGTAA
>JAUMHB010006117.1:9484-22239 GCA_032359685.1 Pittosporum tobira
TTAAAAAATTAAATTGTTACACTTATTTTGAAACAAATAGATTATTATTTAATTATTTATTTTTAAAAAATAAAATAAAACTATATTGTTTTCCCTTAGATCTCCCATAAAATATCAGAGGAAGACACATTAGAACCCGATCATGACATTATTATAAGTTGTTCAAAAGTTAAAAAGTTCAACAAAAAAAAAAAAAAGTGAAAACGATAAATAAAAATGCGCTCAGGCTATGTTATTTGCTCCTTCTATTTTAAAAATAATAATTAAAATATTAAAAGTTCAAAATCTATTTTTTAGAAGAGAAATCATTTATCACTGTATTACTTTTCTTTTTGGAGTCATCCAATTATTATTTCAATTAATTTTAAAAAATTAATTTTTCACCTATCAAAAAATAAGTACAAAAAAAATCATTTCATCAAAAAGATAATTGTTTAGACCATTATTTTTAAAACAAGAAAGAAAAAAATATTGAGCCATATTTTTTAAGATGGAGGGAGTATTATATAAAGTGCGAATACCTTTGAAAAACCATTTTTTGGTGAATTTTTTTACATTTTTTAAATCATGTAACTTATTTTAGTTTAAATTTTAAATTTTTTTCTATTTTCTCTCGTCTACCATTCTCTTTTACAATTGAAATATCACATCTCTAATTTATAACCGAACAATAATAATCTGTTTCAATTAAGGTACTTTATTTTTTTTTATCTTCTTATACTTTTTTGTGTGCGCGCATGTGAACTCTAGTACTCATAAGGTCTCATTGAATAAAAAATAAAATCATTATCTAGTCTAGTTTATGAAAACATCACCCTCCTTATAACAGTGACAAGTCAGTGTTCTGAAAATTATTTGACAAATTTTGACATCGGATAAAAAAATTTAAATGAAAGATTGTTGGACTTAAATAAATTAATCGGATCTAAATATCTAATTAATCTGAACGATATTTGCCTTGTGCCTAAAATACGAGAAATATTAAATATTTTATTAAATTTTTAATAAATCAAACTCAAATTTAAATGAACTAGCACCCCTAGATTATTCAATTTATACCCATCCATAAACACGCACAAGCATCTGAAGTGAACACTGAGCCACGCACCGTCCATTGAATGAGTATAAAAACAACAAAAGCTTCATAAATTCATGAGCTGAACCTGGAGCAAACGGCGAAGGATTCATTAACGAAGCAAAGCAAATTGAGGACTTCGGGAACCGTCGAAATCCAAATCCATTGGCGGGAAGCCAACCACTTCCAAACAGTATTTTAAAAATCAGTAAATGGATTTAAACGGTAGAATTAGATATAAGTGAGAATTAATTAGTCTTAGACGCTCAATTTATCTAGGCACTAGAAATTTTTTTAAAATTAATTCAAAGATTAATTAGAGCTAAACAAAATTTTTTAGAACATTGCTTCCAAATTGTTTTTACTTGCTGCCTAAAAATAGATTGATATTCTTTCTTTTGTCAAGTGCCGGCCTAACAATTCACTTGGGAAATTTATGGGAAAGCTATATCCTTTTTCTGGAAAGTTATAGGTATTTATTGATTTGTTGAAGACGTAGGAGGTTGAAACTTGGGTGAATTATAGATACAACATGATTATTAATTCGGGTTCAAACTAGGGCTGTTTGGTAACCAAAACCTATACCCGTATCCGAAAAAAGCACCGTGAAATACCGAGTTTTTTGTTTGGAACATCAAAAAGTCCATTTCATCTTATTTTGGTCCATAGAAAGCCCGAAAATTTTGTAAACCAACTAAAAAGCACAATTAAAAAATTGCTTGTTTTCAAAACCTCCATCCTATGAAGACGCTAGCTATTGAAAATATATTCAAAAAAATAATATAGTCGATTATTTCCAAAATAGGATTCTTTCTAAAACCAAGACAATATAACAATCTGGTATCTCCAACCTCTGGGGAGCTAACGGCATGTATAGGATTAAACAGTTTGAAATCAATTTAGATTCACTCAACTAAAAAAATAAATTCAAACTCAATTTAAAATATTAATAATAAAATATGAACAAATTATAAAATTACATTAATTATTTAGGCCATATCAATTTTTTTTTTTTTTTTTACCCCTACTAATACTCAATATAACTCTACTTGAAAATTTTAAACTACTCGTTTTCAATTCGTATTTGAGCTTCACAAAATAGTTTAAGGAACCTCACACATTCTTCATCCAACGGGTTTTCCTCATCCTTGTGGGAGGGAAGCAAAAATAAAATTGACCAACATTTTCAATCCATTAATCGACCAAAACATTGAAGTTTGTCAGCCATTGTTAATTAATCAATACATAATTTAGGCAGTTCAGTGTAGCCACGCTTGCAAAAACCGCTTAGGGTTACACAAATATCACTTTTGGTGTTTAATTCATTAATTAATTAATATAGCAACAAAAATATGTACGTCGGTGTAACTAAGAAGATACTGCCTTCAGAAAGAGGGCTTCACTTCTTGTACATGTTATCAATGATATTCTGCAACATAAAATATCCATGTCAGAACTTAAACCAAAACACAGAATTTTCTTAGCCAAACAAAGATTCAAGCAGCAACTATCATTGTGATACTAACTTCAACTATTATCTTTCAAACATTTTTTTTTACATTAGTATTCCGTCTCTACAAGTTGGTTCAAGTTTTTCGAAAATGTACACATATATATGGTTGATCAGATGAATGCCTATGCGAATTACGTGAGGAAGCTAATTACAAAATACATATAAAAGTTAATCTTGAGATTTGATTACAGTAGTAAAAGAGCATGTCTGGCAAATTGTTAAGAACTAAAAGAAGCTCACCTTGTAGTATTTAAGCATCTGTGGCCGTTTCTTCTTAAAAGTCGGAGTGATGAGGTCGCGATCCATGTCAAATGGGACAGGGTCAAGGTGAACAGCCTTAATAAATTCAAATCCTTTCAACTGCCAAGAGTATAAAGTAGGTCAAGAAAATGATGATTACTTTTGTTCCGATCCAATAGTCTCCTCTAAAAAAATGTAAAAACGAAGTTCGTTACCAAAACGGGTAAAATACCTTTTTCTCTTTTCCAATCCTGGAAAGCTCTCCGAGTATGTATTCTTTCACCTTTGGATTTTCACATAGGGAAGCAAAATCCCCCGAGACACCATTATCTCTAGCCCAACGTTCAATTGCTTGCATATTGGGGTTTACCACAGCAACAAGAAATGATTCAAAGCTATTTCCGTATATCCATATCTGAAAGTGAGAGGAAAGATGAATTCTCAGAGTAAAACACAAGCAGATATTTAGTGAGGTACAACGAAAACAAGTTATCTAAAACATGAAATTGACTTTTAAAAATCATGCCCAACGACGACAATTCTGACATTTATATGTAAAAACAAAATCTCCAAAATCATTCTATTATAAAAGTTGAGAGGCACATACCGAGTCAATATCAGCAACAAGACCATAAATATTCTCCAAATTTTCAACTGCCACGTATTCTCCTTGCGCGAGCTTGAAAATGTTCTTCTTGCGGTCAATTATTTTCATGGCTCCATTAGGTTGCCATTCACCAATATCCCCTGATTCAGAATATTGTTAGGATCTAGATTTTTATAGCTGACTATGAAAGCAATTGATGTTATTATGATTACTACATTTAAGTCAAAAGATGGAAGAATGATAATGTCAGACCTGTGTGGAACCACCCATCAATCAAAACCTCTTTCGTGAGGTCTCCACGTTTGTAGTATCCTGAAAATAGGGTCTCTCCGTGTATGCATATTTCTCCACGTGGAGTGGCTGAAAGGGCATCGTACCCCATTTCGGGAACAGATTCTAGGCGTGCATCCACATTAGGTACTGGAGGGCCCACTGTACCCACCATAGATTGCTCATTTGGAATTGATACAAATGTCCCAGCACAAGTCTCCGTCAGGCCTAAATCACAATTAAAAGAGGCAAAGCCAGAAACTTGAGTCCCATGCTAGTCTTTTTCTTGAGTTCCATGCTAGCGAAACAAACACAAGAAAAAAGGTCGCATACCATATCCTTGCAGAACGTGAGAACATGTCACCACCTTCAAGTAAGCTTCTACGTGAGTTGCAAGAGGTGCTGCTCCAGATAAAATGAGTCGCACCTTCCCTCCCAAGCCTTGCTTAACCTGAGCGAGGAACACTCATGATCAATATGACAATACCTAAAACAGTTTAAAATAAAATTAAATAAGGTACTGAAGTTTCTCCAAGAACAAGTACCCACATTGCTAAATACAAATTTGTCAAAAAGGGGAGCTGCCTCCTGATGCTGGTACCCATTATTCATGCCATGTAATTTGCTGTACAGTTTTCAAATCAAGATGCTAATTAAATTATAAGCAATCAAATCATCTAACATCAAGAAGAGGAAGAAGCTTGAGACCTCAACAATGCGTATAAACAAGACATTCCCATGAATTAAAAAGGTGGAACGGAACTTACTACGAGTATGCAATATTAAACAGTGTGCTTTTCAAGACACCACCCGAAGAAATCTTCTGCTTCAAACCTACCATTATACATGCCAGTTAATGACATTAACCATGGGAACAGATTCTATCTAAAATTCTCCTCATATAATTTTTAGTATGCATTCTAAAAGATAGAACAATCAAAATTCAACGGTATCTGTAGAGGGTAAACCCCAAAACACACCTGAATAGATTCTATCCAACACTCGAGGAACAGCACAGAAAATGGTCGGCTTTAACACTCCAATGTCCTCAATTAGCAATTTGACATCCTGAAGATGAGAGAAAAAATGACCAGTGTGTTACTTGAAACTCATAATTGAGGAATAGTTATTTAATTAGTAACCATCTTACTCCACGCCAAAATCCTATTGACGCCCCATGGCTGATAAAGCACTCTTCAATCACCCGATCAAAGATATGTGCCAAAGGAAGATATGAAAGATATACATCGCTCACATTCAACTGTAAAATTTTCAGATAATATTAGCATGTTTTCATTTTACAAGTAGAATGTTAACATGTTAACAACAAAATAGGTTCAGGATTAGGTTAAATGGTGGATATGTACCGATTCATTCAAACTCGCTAGAAAGCGCTTGACCCCAGCAATTAGAGTAACAATGCTATTGTTGGAAATCATGACACCCTTGGGGTCGCCAGTAGTTCCACTAGTGTACATTATTGTACAAATATCGCTCTTCTTTTTCACTGGAAGCTCAAAGTGTTTATCATCTCCCTGCACATAAAACAAAATGGCAACTCAACTCTGATCTTGAATTTTGGATAAAAACATCAGGTCATATTTTTGATTCAACTATGAACACAACTTCTTTCTTCTGAATAGCATCTATTCGAAAAGGCAACATTTCTTATTGTGAAAAACTGATGAACATAGCTAGCATTTGGTAAAATAAAAAGATATTATTCTGAACTAGAGTTCAAAATATGATTTGTAGAACTGAAAAAATAAACTTACCGAGAGTAAAAATTCATCCCAAGAATATACTACCAAACCTAACTTCTCAATTTCTTTCCTTTGTTCAGGCGTAACTTTCCCAAAGCTTACAATTGCTACAAAATGAAATGCATATATTAATAATTTTTGATTCCACATGTATTACAGTGTGAAATTTTGAATCATCTGGAACTTACTTCTTAAGTACTCTGTCGTCTTGGGCAATGTTTTCAACAACTGAAACAAAAAGACGCTATGGATTAGGCACAAAAAAATTCCAAAGCATATGAACTACTGTTTAGTGTATCATACTAGATTTGCATAACATAATCACAACAAAATTATTGTTGCAGTCACATTAGGAATTGGAACTTGTAATTGGTGTATACATATCTAAATAGCAGTTACCAAGATATATGGATCTAGGTGGCAGAGAGCTCTAGGCAATTTAATTTTACTTATTTGTGCATAACTAAATACAGCATTTACTTGACGTAAAGAATCTAACTTGTGCATGAAAAAATCACTACGAAAACAATCTATTTTGATTAATAAGTATTTTTCTTTATTAACCAGACAAAAGCAAGAAAACAAATCTTAAAAGGCACAAGAAATTCATTTCAAGCATTGTATACCTTCAGATTTACTATTAAAATAACAAAACAACAAAAACAATCGGATAAAGAAGCAAACCATTTGATAATGTGAAATGACATTCAAAGCTACAAAACTAAAGGAAAATAGAAAACTGAAACAGAGAAATTAACTACATTTATTGATGTTACTAAGTAATTTCACACTTATTCTTGTAACCATTAGATAAAACAAAAACCCTCAAAAAGGGTCAGGACCACCAAGGCAGCCAAATCAAGGTAGTGGAGTGCCCATTCCTCCTAAGCAAACGTCTATGCCGATTTTTAAGGCAATGCTATATAGAGCAATCTCTTGTTTTTAAGAGGAAAATAATCGTCAATTCAAACTAAAATACTACTCATAATGTTTCATAAGAGCCTTAGGAAGGAACCCAGATGCAAGCACCGAACATATTTACCTCAGGAATCTTTTTCTCTTCTACAAACACAATCGTAACCTCGGCGTGGCATATGACGAATTCCACAGCATTAGCACCTAGACCACAATAAATTGTCAAACTCCGTAAAAGCTAGCCTATAACAACTCAGACTTTAGGTCAGTATGCACCTGTATCTTCTACACATAACACAAAGAAGTAAACAAAGCATAAAAACTACTCGCTTTTCGGTCCTTACATTGCAAAAGTACTAAATTAGGCTATTTATGTGAATATACAAGACAGTGGATCAGATGGAAACTCATACATGGTTATGAACTGCAACAGAAGGGAAGTACATACCTAAAGTATCATACAAAGGAACACAGTAGAGACCATGAGCATTGCATGCCTGCATCAGTTTGTGTCAAAACGTAAATGCAGAGTATACAGTTTTACAACCGAAAAATATGATGTTTACATACAGGGAATGATGCACACAAAATTACAAAAAAGTAAAAGATAGCATTATAAATAATGACATCATTTTATTCCTGTCTAAATTTTGGAAAATTCATTCTTAACTTACAGCCCACTGTTAAAAACAGAAAAAGGTAAAAAGGAATTAAGCAAAGAGAGCATGTGTAATGAGAAATAATTATGGGAGATAAACATGAAATACCTCCATGCTAATAATCCACTCTTCGCTATTGGCACCGTAAATACCACATCTTCCTCCCTAGAATCAGCAGCAAATTATAATAATATTAACATGCGGCAGCTCATTTGCATAATAAAATTATGGAACAGTGGAAATGAATACGAAGAGGTAGAGCTGAAAGAAAACAAACTATCTAACAAGGGATATGCATGAGGAAGACAACTCACAGTTATGATAGTTACAATCATGTCATGAACATACAAGTAATATAACACGTAGGCCCAACTAAATAAAAAGAATTTTGAACCTATGCACATTAAGCTACCAGGTCAGTCACTTACTTCCTCGACACCACAACTTCGAATGGCATTCCCAACTTTTATCACTATGTCATATACTTCCTTGTAGGTTAGCCACACATAATTACCATGCTGCAATGTAAAACAAAAAAAAATGGGATTAACTTCAGTAAAATTATAAAACGTGTTATGAAAATGAATTTGTACACGAAGTTATACGCAACACTGATATACCTTCCCATTCACAAACTCACGATGGCCAAGCATTGGATTATTAGGATATTTTTCCACGGACATGCTGTAAAATCAGAAAAGAACTTCGCTCAGGATGATTTCAACAGAATATCAGACCATAAATAAAAGAATGAAACATAATTTTTTTATTTAAAAAAATTTCTCAAGACCTTTGTCGTTTCTCTCACTCTTGGGGCAAAGAATGAAACATAATCTTCTTTGTTATTCAATAAATCTATCGAAACAACTCGAGTTGAATTTGCTTTAGACATGGTTTTTAAAAGGTATTCATGAACTGAAACGGGTCTCAATGTAAGTATCTGAAGGAGCTAAGATACGTAGGACAACTTTCTGAAATTGTACTAAGAAGGTATTTGTGGGCTGAGACAGGTCACGATGTGTAAGTATATACGTAGGACAACTTTCTGAAATTGTACTAAGAAGGTATTCGTGGGCTGAGACAGGTCACGATGTGTAAGTATATGAAGGAGTAGACCTGGCAAAATGGATGACAAACCAATGGATGTCAAAAACCATCCAATGTTAACTAGATATGGATTGAAATTATTTAGAAAGGTTCATAAATTGATTGAGTTAAATGATTTTATAAATTAGGTGGATTTAATTGGATGATTACTGGTTAAACCAATTAACATATACTCTCTCTGTTCCATATTAATGGTTGTTTTAGCTTGATGCACATAGATGAAGATCAGTAATAAATATTAGTGTTCAATTTCAATTTTATCCCTTATCGAAAATTGTTGTGAGCAAGAGAGAAAAAGAAATTAGAGAATTAAAACTCCTTCGAAAAATGAGAGAGATTAAGGATAATATAAGAAAAAATCTATTATGCTCCCTTAAAAAACTACAAATGACAATTATTAGTATTCATCGAGTTGTCACGTGGCATTTTTGTATAAGTTATTTTATTTTTCTTTTCCTTTTCTTCGTCTTCCTACATTTTCAAGACTCAAACGCAGTCCGAATTATAAAATTTTTATACCATTAAATCTGTGACGTTGAGAGCATCCCAACAAGGAGTATATTAATATATTTTCGATAAACGTACAAAATAATGATGTATGAAATTTAAGACTATATAGGCTATCCATATCCATCCTTATCCATCCAGTTATCAACCATATAAATTTTAATCCAATCCAAATACATTTATGTTCATCTAAATCCATCCTTAACCATCCATTTGCCATGCCTATGAAGGAGCTAAGATATGTAGGACAACTTTCTGAAATTGTAATAAAAAGGTATTCGTCGACCGAGAGTAAAATATGTAGGACAACTTTCTGAACCTTTACTTCTACTTCCAAAAATAGAGATGCTCATTAACTCTTTTTTTAAGTTAAGTTCGAAATCCAAAAATCCAAAATTTATGCGAATTTAATTAACAACACTTCCATAAATTTCATATCAATTTCGAATTTCAAGATTTCACAAATTCCCACAACAACTCGAAGTGTATCCCTACTTTTGAAATGGGCGGACTATAAACTATGACCAACTCGATAACCGATCGAGCTCAAAACTGAAATTCACATGGATCTGGAAAAGAGAGTACCGGAAAATGTCCCAACAGCTATCCATGCCTGGAATCGGAGGTGGAAAACCGTCCTTAGCGAAAACACTGCGATAAACAGGTCCCATAGACGGTTTTCCATCTTTGGCTTCAATTGCCGGCTCGATCTCAATTATATACTTCTTGTTCGCCATCGCCAATTCTCTCTCTCTCTAGATATATAGGTATGCGTGAAATCTCTTCTCTCTCTACTATCTGGTGTGCAATTAATGCAATGAGAGTGTAGAGCGAAGATAACAGGCGGTGATTGGTGGCGGACGACTGTAGCCGCTAGTCACTTGTTTTTGACTAGGTAACGATCACAGATTGACTCGCTTATTTTTTTCGGTGGACCAGACTCCGCTGGCCGAGAGTGGTTGAGCTGGTTGGTTAATTAGCCTCTAGAATTGCCTTGCGTAATTAAATTGATCATTTAATTTAGTGAACATATTCTTAATTATGTTATTATTAATTTGGGTAAAAGGAGGACGTCCACAGCAATTTAAGTTGTTGTTGGCCGGTTTTATGCTAAATTAGTTGGGTTTTTTTTTTTTTTTTAGTGGAATTAGGCTCGATTCTAGTTCGCTAAATTAAAAATTTGATTTGAAGTTGATTTAAAATATTAATAAATATAATATTAACATATTTTAAAAATCAATTAATATCCGAACTTTATTAAATTATTTTTTTAATTAATATTCAACGCAATTCGTTCAAAAATTTCAAATTACTCTAACTCAATTTATATTATTGCTTAATTTGATAGTTAAACAAACATCACACAAATTTTATTTCAAACTCAATAAATTATACATAATAAAATTTGAACAAATCATATTCGACCCCTAAGTTTAGAACAAAGTCATTATCTTTCGGTTTTGTATAATTTACAAATTTTAAGAATATATACTCCGTATAATAATATGTTTAACATTAAATATAATTGTTTAATTAATAATGGTTATCAGTTAATTTTTTTATAAGTTGTTCAAAAAGTCATAAGTTCGAAACTTCTTTTTCTTTTTTAATTTTTGAATTAGCAGTGTAATAATTTCACTAAACATACATAAGAGCATCAAAAATATAAAGACCAGAGTTTAACTTATAGGTGAGTTAATTAATTAAATCATAAAAGAATAAACAAAAAATATCTAATAATTAATATCATGGATCCAACAATAGTTGATAATATGATCCTAGCATAACCGCTAATTAAACCTAAAACCTCTAAAAAAAAATTTAAAAGTGGTGGCTGTTGAATTAGGACTCATTGGCAAATTCATGTAATCTCTTTGGGAGTTGAAATTTTAGGCGCACATACAAAATAATTGAGAAGCCTTAGAAATAACGCATGGATGGTGACGACTTGTGAGAATAGAATGAATCTGCCAAATCTAACGTACCATATAGAACTTTTCAATTTTCACGACCATGAATAATTAAATATTTATTTGTTCAAGTTTAGTTTATAAAATTTATTCAACTTAATTAAATTTTAAAAAAATAAAAATATTACAATTTTTTTGAAAAATTCATAGAAAAAAAAATGTTATAATATTTTTACTGTGACTATTGACTAATATATTTAATTGGATTTTACCACAACCGAAACATATGAACAACTCACGGCACATGTTTTTCCTACAAGGTTTCCTTGACCAGTTCAATGGAACATTTTCTCAACTGTAACTTTCTACTAAATAACTTATCAAACGAATGAAATTAATAGATAGGCAGATAAGAATTTATTAAAATAATAATGTAAACCCATTTTTATATGTATCTATTAAAGTAGCAAATGTAAACTCATTTTAGCAAAGTCAGCTATGAATATCTGATGCGTGTACTATTCGACACATTTTATTACGGCTAGACCGTAGAACAACTCTAACTAGCCAAAAAAAAAAAGAAGGCAAAAGCAAAGAAGAAAGAAAATAAATAAATTAAAGAGAAAATTAAAGAAACACCCATATTCAACTAATAAAACACCTAAACTACTCTAAAAAAATAAAAACAAAACACCTAAAATAAGTAAAAAGAAATGATACTTGCACCCCAAATTTCTCTAGTTGCGCGTAACCATAAAATAAAATTTGCATCATTTTAACCTTACAATGGAGTGTAACTAGTACAAAATGGAGCGCATGTATCACCCATCAATAACAAATCAAAACACCCCTTGCTCGTTCTCCCTTGCTTTTCAAGCATTCAAAAACTGTTGCCCCTCGGCTCTACCAACAAAAGTCCCACTGATCATCAATTAATGGACGGTAAATTTATTAGGAAAAAACTGATATTTCCACAAATAAATACCATATTTGAAGTTCAAGATACAAGCTTGTATTGCTTAAAAGATAGGACCTACCAGTGGAAATATCAATTCCTGCCATACAAGTAGAATACCAGTTGTGCGGAGCCATTCACTCGTTCTCGCACTTCTTTCTTCCCTTAACTTCATCTTCTAAACTTCGAATCCTCTGACTGAGAACTGATGATGACGAGGGTATGCTCTGATCCTCAGGCTTGGATGGATCCATAGGTACGGAAGGAGGCTTGGAAGATGCAGCCAGCTGCTGTTGTGCTTGTACATGTTTTTCATATTTTTTACGTACTTCGCTAAATGAAAAGGCAGGTTCTTGAGCCATTGTAGTTGGCGGCACAGGTATATTTGGGACACCCAGGAACCCTTTCACTCCAGGTGCTTTAAGCACTGGTGAAGTTAAAACGAGTAAACGCGTCAAAAAAAGGAAAAAAGATTAAAAAGTACCCACCTCTGTCCCACAAGTAAGTTGCAAATTTTGCTAATATTAAGGATAAATTTTCTTTCAAAGTTTACCCCTAAAATAGTGTGTTTAGTTCAATTGTGATAACATGATAATGCAATGATTAATGACTAGATGAACGTGAGGATGTTATAACAGTTCATATTATCATAGATAAAATAAAAAAAATAGGAATTATTTTTGGAACATTTTTTTTTTCTTTTGACAAATGAGAGTTTTTTGTGGAAAGGAGGTGGCAACATATTCCCATTTCAAAGGTCAATGGTTCATCCAGACAATGTTCTATAAATAATATTTTCAAACATGATATACATTATTGTCCATCTGCAAGTAATTTAAGATTCTAGGACAATTGCAGCTGCAAGTAATTTTGTTTAGCTAGCCTCGGGCTCATGGCTTGCATTTGATTCCTCCACTATGTTGATAGTGGATTATACTCTATATTTACTTTGTGCATTACTCCCCAGTTCCGTAAAAAGAGTCATAGTTGAAAAAAATAAAAAATAAAAAATAAAAAATTTTGTTCCACAAAAAGAGTAGTACTTCTATTGATGTTGAGATAAATGACATAATGCCCTAAACTTTAACGTCAAATTTCGTTGTCATGCACCACTACTAATTCATTATATTTAAGGGTAAATATGACACAAAATATATCACTAAAGTCTGTGAATTTCGTAATTGCAATTTTTTCTTTTTGTGTTTTTTTTTTTTTTTTTGTGGGGGGGGGGGGG
>JAUMHB010006228.1:0-27675 GCA_032359685.1 Pittosporum tobira
CATTCATAACTGATTTATTTTCGTACTTACCTTTTTCATGCAGTTACACTTGACAGTATTTCATATGTCTATGTTCTTATTTACACTCAATTTGCTGACTTATTAGGGTAAGGATAACTTTATTTGTTACAGTTATCCTTAGTCGTGGTATTTTTTTTACTGATTTGTCTCATATTTCTTTCAGGTGCAGATAACTGATAGCGGGGTTGTTGGGGGGAATGAACTAGAGGTTCAGTTGCTTAGATGTTTCCGCTGCGTACTATTGGCTAAAAGAATAATAATTGGTGTAGAGTGTCATGTATAATATTTCTAATATGACATGATATACTTTATTATGACTTTGTGTACTTTATAATAAGGTTTTGTACGTTTGTAAGTTGAGATATTATTAATAAATTGATAACTCAATTCGGGGTGTGGATGCCCAAATTTGGGAGAGATGGCCCTCTATCTAGCGCCAATTATTGTGACCACTCCGACCTTTGATCAAGTCTAAACATCGTTTCTATCTAGGCACACATCGGCGGGAGTGAGTTCACCTGAAACATGGGCAACACAAAGGGGTTTGTTCCGTCATTCCCCTATTCGATGCTTAAGTTAGTTGAGATTAAGGTGGTAATTTGACTATTAAGTATGAGAGGGTGGGGTTTACCGGTGTATTTTGAGAGATGTTTTGCTCCGGTGAGTTTGCCGATATTTTTGCAGAGTATTGGCTCTTTTGTGCGTTTAGAGTGGGATCTCCCTCATTTTAACAAACAAGACAGTATTTGTAGAGCCTGCCTTGACCCGCAACTCAGTAAAGTAGGCATGGTGCGCTTGCTGTGAGTTGACAACATGTATGGCGCTTCTCCTTTGAGTTGATAGGGTTGCAGGATTAGGCAGTTGATTGGACACCGTATGGAAACTTGTTTTATGGCTTTTGAGGAGTTCAACCCGGACCAGACACAGTCAGACCCAATCAATGGGGTGGATTGGGCTCGCTATCTGGGGAGGCCTGGGCCCGCTATCTGGGGAGACCTGGGCCCAAGGCGCATAGTTTAAAAGTTCCTGATGGTGATGGTCCGGCCGGGCTGAAGCGAGTGTAAGATCTTTCGGAGGCCGATGGCCAATCTTGAATCTTCTAGAGGCCAAGGGTAGGGACCGATTCTCCTTTGGGTGAAGCGGGTCGCTGAGCCTTGAGGATGACTGATTGGATGAGCTGTCACGTGGGATGCCACGTTGCCCTATTTAGGGCTAAGGTGAAAACCCTAACAGTAATTTAGGATGATATCCATTATATTTTAATTAAATTTAAATATTATATAATTATAAATATTGTAAAATATTTTTAAAGTATTTAATTTTATTTAAAGTCTAGAGGTATTAACAATTTTTTTTTATTTTAATAGTGAATATTTCAATAATTTCAAAAAAAATTATGGGACAGACAACTCACTGGTGTTATATACATATGAAAAAGTTATATATTTTATCTATTTGAAGAGACGAGACAGACATTCAGATTGATTTGATTTAGTTTAATTTAATTTGATATTTTTACTTTCTCTTTTAAGGGCCCTATCTTTGTATTTTTCTTTATGTACTTTTTGTGCATTGCATTAATTGATGATTCTCTCTCTCTCTCTCTCACACACACACACACACCCCTCCGTGGTGGGTTGATTAGTGATCCATCATTATTATGTAATGCTTGCTTAAGATCTTAAACATGTGTTTTTTAAGTTTAATTTATGTCGTAGTGCATTTATGTATTAAATTAAGTTAAGTATCATATCCCTGGTGATCTTTCTCGTTTGGAAATTTTTACTGTGTAAATATGTGTGTGTATATGTATATACTAATGTCTATAATAGTTGTATTTACGAGAAATTATAATTTAAGTACACATATTAATGATATCATATGACCCATATTCACCAATTTTTGGGTCGTGTGATAAAAAACTTGATGTTTTTAAAGTAACATCTAGAGTTCGAGTTATATGAATAAAAAAAATGTGTTAAGAGAGTAGAATCACTTAATTTGGAGTCTTATAGTTTATTCGATTTTGAATTAGTCGAGATTTAAAAAATGGCAACCGGACAATGAGAAAGAAAAAAATAAAGCCCCTATTCAAAAAAGGGAGAATATTATGAAATCAAATTCAAATTTGTAATTTCTACTATATATCTTTTGTTGGAATTTATAAAATTTGACAAACATTAATTGTTGGGTTTGTGACAAAAATAATGTCATAAATAATTAGAATTAATAGTTGATGTCAAAAGAAAATTTGTAGATAGATGTGAGAGGTTTCCAAATAATTCAAGAGTCATAAAATTCTATTAAGAATTGAGAGAGATATGATGTTTCAAAGTTAGTATATTGGAAAGAATTTACAAATAAATTAAAGAACATTAAATGATTTGTTCAACATTGAAAACACAATAAAATATTCACTAGTTTATTAGTATGAATGCATCAAGTACTTTTAAGTGAGAAGCAAAAGGAATGTAAGGCATGAAAAGGTAAAGTAGATAGATGTGAGAGGTTTCCAAATAATTCAAGAGTCATAAAATTCTATTAAAAATTGAGAGAGATATGATGTTTCAAAGTTAGTTTATTGGAAAGAATTTACAAATAAATTAAAGAACATTAAATGATTTGTTCAACATTGAAAACACAATAGAATATTCACTAGTTTATTAGTATGAATGCATCAAGTACTTTCAAGTGAGAAGCAAAAGGAATGTAAGGCATGAAAAGGTAAAGTAAGGCAATAACTTTTAATCAGCGCCCGCGGCGGCTATGCGACCGGGCGTCAAAGGCACTTTTAGATGCACTTTTCACGCTCGCATCGTCGCTAGGAGCTCTCGCTCCAAGCATCAGATCAATTTTGATTCGCAACACAAAAGATACTGGTTTGAATGTATAAATGTGCCTTAAATTAAAAGGCATCTATAGAAATATTAACAGACACATTTTTATCATTTCTTTTTATTTTTTCTACAGCAGAATTAATGAAGAGATATATTTCTTCATTGCAATTAAACTGAAAGGACACAACTCCTTTTTACTGAAACATTGCAACCAGTGACTGAAGCAAGACATCAATCCGCAGACTATAAATAGCACTGCATGCATTCATTTCTAGTACTTGATGTAAAACCCCAAATCTCCACTTGAAACCATTACTTTAGGTGTTAATAAAATATAAGCGTTCACTTCCATTTTCACATTTTATCTTCTCTAATTATGTCACGCTAGTTTTTTATATGTGGTAACCCATTTCTCCACATCCTTTACTTTACATACATTATACACAAAACATAAATTAAATTATTACAGACCATCATCGGATATTAAACTCAAATTACATTCATCAAAAACATCCATCAAAAGATGTTGAGCAAATCTCCAAAGTCTACCTTTTCGTGCTTTACTCTTCTAGGTCTCGCGATATTTTCTCGATGTCTCACTAACTGTAAATGTTCCACATAAAATAAATCGTGAGCGAATTAAGCTTAACAAATATTATACTCTCGAAACTAAAATACATAACAACATAATTTAACGTATAGTATTTTGAAACATTTCATACATGGAACCCATGAACTTTGTGAATGAATTTTATAACGCTATCACAATTTACGAATAAAATATAAATCGTGCAAATATAGCAAAGGAAATGAGTATGCACTATACCTATTCTTAGTGGTCACCCGCATTTAACGAGTGAGACATAACTTACTTGGTCATAACACATAGTCCAGACCAACCAAACATTCTTCTGAGCGTATGTGCACAATGTGGTAACGGATACTAGATTCGTAATAAATCGAAATACCGGCCATAACCTCTTCTTGGCATACGCGAACTCCTTCACTTGATGAGTCATTTAACGTTACTCAAGTGGGCATGTCGCGCACGGTAGAAGTGCACAACATTCAAGCATTCACATCGTCTCATATGCACAAGGATTAAGCTCATACATTTTATGACAAGAAATACTATGTGTAATGAAATCAATGAAATTAAACATAAAAGTGGGGCGAGTATAGTATTTGCCTTAGAATGTTTTCAAACAATGCTTGACTCGGTTTATATCCTTTCTCAGTTGAGGTTTGAAACCTAATGCCCTGAATATGCTTACATTAGAACATCAATGTAAATTAGGGCTATTGATTCTAAATGGTGTCTTTCCTTCCCTAGATGATTATTTTAGGCCCGAGGAGTCCAACAAGTCCATATACAACCAACTCATGCTAAGAAATCTTTTCAGTAATTTTATTGACTTGACCAAATTCTCTGTTTTACAAGCTTGAAATGGGCTCAAGAATCACCCAATTCTGAGTTATAACGAAAAAGATATGAGTTTTCAAAATTTTGTTACATTTTACACTTTTCTCGAAATTCGAGAATATGCAGCAGTTTGTTAAAATAATTTATAAATATAGTAAATATATTTTCAATTTAAAAATATTTAGTTATACTGAGATAAACTGGTCCAGGTAACTAGAGAAAAAGTTTGACGCTTTTTTGATTAACATATTATTTTATATTAATTTTTGAACTTGGCTGAAAATAGAGTTATATTTTTTGCATGACCTAGACTCAAACCATCATAAATCAGTACGTATTAGTCCAATGGTATCATACTTTATTTCTCTGTAAATTAGACTTAAAGGGGTTTTACTGAGCTTTGGAATCACTTAAATTGGAGTTATAGTTAAAAAGTTATAGTTGTCCAAAGGTAGTATGTTGTTTCCCCTGTTTCAGCCTAGTTTAAATATCAAAAGACCTCCAAAATTTATGAAATTTTTATAGTAACATATTCACATATCAAGGTACTTTGAATAAAAATTTGGAGTCTATTTGACTTGTAAAGAACTTTCTACAAAATTCAGATCTAGGTTGCAATCCCTAAATTTTCAGATTTGAAATTTTCACAAAAACTCATCTTGCATCTTTTAATGTTTCCCCAAGCTATTATACACTTAAATAAGTATAACCATAACATGAATCCATTATATAAGCTTAGAAAATCAGAGTTTCAAGCATGAATTTAAAAGTGCTAAAAACCTTAGTTCATGAACAAGCAAGGATTCCTTGGACCAAGCTCAATTTTCTAGCAACAATCAAGCCACAAGCACCTTTAACAATGCTAGCATAGTTCCCATCCTCCATTAATCAAGCTAAAAATCAATATTAGTTTAAGAAATTACCTTGGATTGCTCTTGGATTTCAAGGATTTGCAAGCGTTTTAGGCTCGGTTTTCTTGGCTATGCTTACTTGCTATGCTTGCTAGGATATTTTTTGTCCATCAATCTCTCTTCTTAGGACAAGAGAAATCAAACTTGGTTCTAGTTGGGTGAGGGATCCGAAATCTTAGAGAGAGAAAGAGCTTGTGGTTTTTTTTTTCTCTTTGGCTTTTTGCTTGGAAAATAACTAGGTCTTGCAAAAGTGACTTTGTCTCTCCCCTTTCTACTATGGACATGCACTTTAGGGCTTGGGGTGGCCAAGATTTCAGCCAACAAGACCCTTATTTGGTAGGTTTAAGTTGTAGTCCATGGTGAGTTCTTTGGTTGTTGTGGCTTGTGGTCCAAAACTTGTTAAGTAACTCCCTCAAGCACTTGACACTTAGCATGGTGACATCACCTTATTGATGTCATCTTGATGACATCATGATGACATTCTTATGGTGACATTATCATGGTGATGTCACATGGTGACATCATCTCCCTTACATCATTGTCGCTTACATCACTATTTTCGTCTCGTTTCACATTTTCTTTTCTTTCCTCACAAAAATTCATGCTAGGGCAAGTCCACTTAGAGTGGGCGAAATATAATTCCTTTAATAGGGGTTCTAATGACATCCCCCTCATATTTTCCCGTACCAAAAATTCACAGTTACAGAAAATTTGCAAAATTGAATAACTGCGCTTTTCGATTACGCAATTTTCATGCGGCGAATTTCAATATCATCAATTACAAAATATTATTCATAAATTCTCATATAATTAATTTACATTATAATTTTTTGGAGTTTCACAATTGAAATTCGAGTTTCATTCTCCCTGTATTTTATCTCTCTAAACTATTATATATATACAATTTTTGATTACTTAGCAAATATGTATTTCTAAGTAATATAATAGATTCATTATAGTGTCTATTTTATCTTGGAAGACATTTCGTCAAATTCCGTGCAGCAATTTGTGGAGAACGAAAATTGTTTTAAGAAAAAAGTGATTATTACTCGACTTAAGCCAATTAAACCGAAGTTCATTTGCAGCAGTTCAACATCAACACAAGATTTTCAACAATAAATTTCCAACATCTTTTAATTTAGCAAAATATTGTAATTAAATTTAAATATTACGCAATCGTAAATATTATAAAATATTTTTAAAGTATTTAATTTTATTTAAAGTCAAGCAATATTAACATTTTTTATTTTAATAGTAAATATTTCAAGAATTTCAAAAAAATTTGCATGACAGACAACACACTGGTGTTACATATTTATGAAAAAGTTACATATTTTTTTCCTGTGAAACATTCACCTTGTTTTTTTTGGAAGGAATTAAATCCTTGCACATTGAAAACTGTGGCCACTTGTAGTTTAGAGATAAGTGCAGTTTCCATAAGCTGCATGAATCAACAAAAAAAAAAATCATTACGATTCTGCCTAAATATGAAATACTACATAGCTAACTTAATGTACAAATTTAATTTATTATTATTTTTAAATGTATATATATATATATATATATATATATATATATATATATATAAACATTTTAATCAAAATTATTATTTAATTATAAATTATTAAACCTAAACTTTGTATAAATATATTGTTAAAAAAGTTATATATTAATAAAAGTAAATATAACATGTCTATTATTTTTCATATATAATTACTTTTTAAGAAAAATAAGTAACTTTACATACAATAATTAAAAAATGAATAATTTTTTTTTTATAAATTTATAACTAATATCAACTATTTTTACCTAAAACTAATTAACTATTAAAAAAATTTATAAAATATTATAATAATTTTTTATAATATATTAATAAATAATTTTGTTTAATCTGGACAACGCTGAATATTCATGTTAATTTATCTATATTATAAAGTTGTAGCAAAAGAACTTCCGAAAAAAGTAGGTGTCTTTACAATTGTAAAAAGTAAAAATAATAATAACAATGGTAAAAAGACAAATTGCCCTGCGCGTAATTGCTCTTTTTCAATTTTAAAACTGATACTTATCCATTATTTTAAGAAAATATCATATAGTTGGTGTCCACACAGTAATTGTAATAAAGTAGAACAACAAAAAGTAAATTCTAATATCCCAATCTTACATATCAGTTGGTGTCCTCCAAGACTTTCATTAAATTTAAAATTTAACTTATTTTTTTGTTTCAATTTATTTTATTACTTGCGATCATTTTCTATAAATACTCTCAATATCATTTTATTTCACACCAAATTTTTAAAAATAAAATAAAATTGTATACATACGTACATCTATGCCCAAAAGACTAGTGTTTTAGTCGATTACCTTCTCTTCTTGTTATGTATTTGATTCAATTAATTTTTATATTTCACACGTGTAAATTACATGTGTTTATTAAAATAAAAAATATATATAAAGATTTATTTTACCGAAACTATAGATAGATCGACTCATGCTATTCCATGTTGTCCCACGGTGGGAGACTAGACACTTAGGATATTAAAAGAGTTGAGAGTTCTTTTAAAGTTTGAGCTTGATATTTTTTTTTATTAATTTAATGAATTAAATTTGAATTTGAATTATTTAAAATTTAATTTAATAAAAATTTAATAATATTTAATATTTTAAAACTATTTATAAAAAAAAATTAAATCCAACTTATGAAAAGTTCAAAACGAATCAAATTAAAAAAAATCGTTTAAACGATTCGAATCGAAATAATCTAAGCTTAAACTCATTAGTACGACTCGGCTCGTAACACCGTACCGAGCATCAAAGTCGCAACCGAACCACAAGGACCAAGCTTATGTTCGTAGATGGTCGACGTTGACAATGCATTGGTGTTAATGCACAGGGATGTAAATGAGCCTGACTCATGCCATTACTAAGTTGCTTAAATTTAAAGAATTATTATTTTTAGAAAAAAATATATTAAAATATATATTAATTCCATAAGTAAATTAGACATTGAACCTAATAATATAAAATAATTATGACAATTAGATATATATTAGACGATTTAAATTTGTTGATTGTTTAATGTATTTATTTCAACTTTAGCAATGAACTAGCATTACTTTATATATATGCATATGTATATATATTGAATGTTAAAAACCAAATTCAAAATTAACTAAATTTTGTTTAAGAAATAAATTAACTAAATTTGTTAAAACGTTACTTTATTTGTCCTATTAAATTTGCAATATTTGCTTTTTTTGAATTTCTCATTAAAATTACAACATTCAATTTTTGGAAAATTTAATTATATAAATTGTCTAAATTATTTTTATTTTATCAAATATAACCCACTACTTCATTTATTACTCAAATATTATAGTCTAATACTTTATTCACTGAAATAACATTATGGTTCACCACTTCAATTAATATTTTACTATTTAAAATTATAATATTAATATTATATCTCTACCATTTTAATTATTGTTTTACTATTTAAATTGTAATATTATTATGAATAATTTAGACAATTTACTCATAATCAAATATATATTTTAAATTTTATAAAAATTAAAGTGTTATAATAATTTTAAGACGGAGAGGGTATATTAATATTTTAGTCTACTTTCATTTTGACGGTGTAAAAGATAATCAAAATTTAAATAAGGCTCTCAATTATTAAAAAATTAATTAATCTGTTCTTTACTATCATACGTGGAAATATCTGACAAATATCTAGCGACACGTATGAGTACAGCTGTATCATCCTCTTTCCTTTCTATATTTTGTCCGGTTATTTGTTCGTTTTGTAACAATATTTAAAAATTATAAATTTAAAAGTAATAAAAAATTAAACAAACAAAATTTAATTTAATTTAAAAATAAATAAATTTAAATTTAAACTATAAATTGAGATTTAATAAATTTAAAATGTTTCTATCAAATAAATTTTATACCTGTAAGAGTGGAAACAATGAATATAATAAATAATAATATTGCTTAACTAATTTCAATAGTTAAAAGTATTTATTAAAATAACACATTGTTATTATTTAAAGATATACTCAAAAGCTACTGTATAATTTTGGAGCCGTGTCTTCACGTGGCACCTGTCCAGCAGTAAGATTCTGAATTAGGATATTACAAGCGCCCACTAAAATACAAGCGTACCGGATGCGATTTGAGTAAGAATAGTAGATGATGTATCATCTATTGTCTAAAATTTTATTTAATGTTTATATTATATTATATTTAATTTAATTAATAAATAAAAAATAATTATAAATTATATTCTGTATCTAATATAGCAATTAAATAAGATAAAAACAACAAATAAAATAAAATTTAAAATAACAGATTTGAACTGAGGGCTCAATGGGAGCTGTACAGCGAAGACTGCACATGACACGTGGGCCATTAAATGAGAGTGACCTGAGCTATAATCAAACAGTGACATTACAATATCACGCCAGCCACGGCAATTTGGAGAGAGAAGTACATGGATTTCGAGTAATTAATTCTGTTTCATTTCATTTTAATTTTATTTCATAATTGGTCATAGTTTATATATATTATGGAGTAATTCTGTTTTGAAAAAAATTATAAATTTTATTTAATTTTTTAATAAAAATTTTAAAATATTCTAAAAACTTATATACACATTATTAATAAGTTTTAAGTATGATAGAAATTAAAATAGACTAATATATTAAAAATATAAAAATATTATATATAAATATACTTTTAAAATATTTTAAAAATATTTTTTTAGAATAAATGAAATAATTATCTCTGATGTTTGATATGAGTAATGCAACATAATAACTATAACATCATTATATTAAATATTAATTAAAAAAAAAAAAAACAAGTGCATCATATCATCAAATTAATTTGGTGTCATCTCATTTAGTTTAATTTAAAAGAAAGAAAAATTGTGAGTCACGAGTTCATGGTCTTCCATTTTCTGTCCTCCTACAATTTTTCTTTATTTTATACTATAAAAACTCAGATTTAATAAATAAATAAATAAATAAAATTTAATGTACTCTATAAAATAAAAAATATATTATAATACAAAATATATAACAAAATTAAATAGGCGATTCAATAGCATCAGAGCACGTACTTCAACTTTACACCAAAGCCGAACGCTTCTTCTGTAATTTACGAAGTGGAATCATCGTCGACCTCTTTACAAGGCTTCTCTGTAACTCGTGTCGGTGTACAGAATTTTGCTGTCCCCTAAATAAGCAGTCGCCACGTGTCCCCTCTCTCTCTACAATTCTTGCCTATAAAAAAAAATCATAACCCACTTCACATTCAACAAACTCATTCCTTGCTCTGTTTTTTCAAATCCTCGAGGAAAGATGAGGTCAGGAACAGCAAACTTCGTAGATATTATCTTGGCCATCCTCCTCCCTCCTCTTGGTGTCTTCCTCAAGTTCGGCTGTCAAGTATTTCTCTCTCTCTCTCTCTCTCTCTCTCTCTCTCTCGCTCTGCTTCATTTTATTTTTATTTTTATTTTTTCTCATTAATTTATGGTTTTTTTTTCTCTTATTTTCCAATAATACCCATGTTTTGGATTCTCCAATTTTAGATATAAATAAATATAATTGAGAGAAATTATAATGCTTGATACATGGATACCAAAAAAATAAACAAATTAATACAGTATATTACTCAATTTACACCTGGGAAAAAAAATTAAACTCTAATTAATATAGGCATTAATAAAAATTTTCTTTTTATCATGTATACTACTCCCTCTGCTCCCGAAAGTTAGCAATGTATTTTGTGACTATTAGTGGCATAAATTTTAAAATATATGAGAAATATATTAAAATGTTTTTATATAATATTTATATGTTATATTTTTAATATAATTTAAATATAATAAAATATGTTTTAATATAATTTTTTAGCATCTTAAAGTTTATCTTTATAAAAGTTTAAAAGGTTCAAAAATATCTTCATATTTTATATTTAGGTTTGTTATTTAGTCCCCATTTTTATGTCGGAGTGAATTTTTTGAAAACATGAGATATTAATTATATATTTTTTATATATATTTTAAAAGCTGAATTTTATGGTGGTGTGCAGGTGGAGTTTTGGATCTGTTTAGTGCTGACGTTTCTTGGTTATATTCCTGGAATTATCTATGCTATCTATATCATCACAAAGTGAGTTGCCTAATGTACCCCTGGTAATTTCTGACTTTCTAACTAATCAAATTTCTATCATTTAAGCTTGAAATAATTTATTTGTTTATTTATGAAGAAATTTAAATGATAAAATTTGGAATACACTATCATTTGAGAGAAAATATTCCAATAACTTGTGTAATAATTGTGCCCCATAAATTATTTCCTCCGTCTTAAAAATAAAATCACAATCTTCAAAAGTTTGTAATTTAAAAAAATTCCAGAAAAAATCTAAACAGTTCAAAATTTAAATAATCTCATATAAATAATTTTTTTTTATAAATATAAACTATATAATTTTATTGATATACGTATATATTTTTTGAATTTATGCAGGAAAAAATATTTTATTTTTTATGTTAATAATTTGTAAAATTGGTGAATATTTTATATATCGGTATTGATGCAAAGTTGTGACGAGGAGGAGGGTATCCTATGCTTTATTATGTGTTTTGGACAGGTAGGAGATGTGAAGTTTTCACCAAAGTCTCATCCATTTATGCCAAAGAGGAGAATATTGTGACCTTTGTTTTGTTTTTGGCTAAAGCTGCGAATATTATTGTAACTTTGGATTTTGATTTTCCTTTAAAGGGTCCCTTGTGTTTGTGTCCCTCTTTCTTTCCAAAAAAGTAAATGATCTTGTGACTTGTGGTTAATATATATATATATAATAATATTTGGTTGCGATCTTTGCATGTGTCGACGTGTTTGTTTGGTTCAAATTATTAAAATTGATTATAATTTATTTTTAAAATTTAATTATTTTTATATGTTAAATATAATATTATTATTAATTTATTTTTAAAAAAATTATTAATAAATATATTTTTTTAATTTTAAAAAAATATAATTAACAAATAAATTATAAGATATTTTAAAATAAGTTGTGCCGGAGGATCACGATGTATTCTGACTATTATCAATACTGTTCTCAGTGGCATCAATTTTTGTAGCAAATTTTAGAATCGTGTGTTCCGAGATACAAAAATAAAAAAAATGACAATTTATAAATTTGAAAGGAAAAGTTATCTTTAATATGATATAAATATCTCTTGAATTAAATTTTAAAAGAATATTTAAACGTTTATTTTCAAAGTTACAATTGCAAAAAAAAATTAAAAAAATAAAAAAATAAAAAACCTCTTCTGTTCAATATCTCTGTGGGGGTAAAGAATAATCAAAAGGAATTAACAATGAATAATCCTTAAATTTATTTATTTTTAATCATTGAGTCCGACATCGAGCGCACGAATTTATTTATTTATTTTTCGAATTCTTCCGCCATTAAATTCAGCGCATCAACAGTTTTGTCAAAGTGTGTTGTACCAAACCCATCATGCCGATTAAGTAAAAAGTCATGTGAGACTTCAGAGGAGAATATCATAACTTTGTGAGGATACATAATAATAACAATAAATTTGTTAATTTCCATTATCGAATATTAATCTTTTTGTAATTAGATGTTTTGATGGATGAATATTGAATATAAAAAAAAGGCATGGAAGAGAAAGTATAAGAGAATTAGCGCCCCAAAATCTTGTTTTTGTGAAACGACACGCGATAAAATTGTAAATTTTTATTAAAATGAAGAGGAATGACAATTATTTTTACTATACGTTCGTAAATTTTAGAAAAAGTAAAATGTATGAGAGAAAAGAAAGAAAGAAACAAAGAGAAACCGTAGTATTTTGTGTTCATAAGCTTTGACGAGAAAATGAAAATGAAATGAATCAAAAAATTAATGTTTATCATATTTAAGGATATGATTGGAATAATGAAATATTTTGATCGAATTAGATCACTTTCCTTTCAAATTCTCTCACTTTTGAGGGAAATTTTATATATATAAAAAAAAAAAGAATTGTTACTTTCCTTTCTTTTATTTCCGGTAAATACATCATGAACAGAGCAAATATCCACTTTTTATTTTTATTTTTATTTTATTTAAAGTCATGAACATTGTGTTAAAGTTTAGGGTGCAATCTTTATTCGGGCCAAAACCTTGGCGTCCAAAGTGCACTTCAATAAATTTCAAAATTTACCGAGTATAAAACCTCCAATTACACATGAACCCCTAAAACCCTACTTCCAACCAATTTCAGGCTCTACAGAAATGAAGAGCTTCGGAAGAAGAAGACCAGGTGGCAGCGGCGGCGGCAGCGGCAGCAGCGGTGGTTTCGAACGAGTCCTCCGTAATCACATAGAACAATCCTACAACAACGATTTCACCACCGTCGACCAAATCGTCGACCACCTTCGCTCATCTTTCCCCCAATACAACCGCCACAAGGTCCAACCTTTCACCAAGCAAGTTAACCGAATCCTCGACCGCATCCTCACTGCCCAGTCCAAATCCAAATTAATCAATCTTGACCGTCCATCCACATCTGACGAAAGAGAGCTTACTCCTACTCCGTCTCGCAAGAGGCTGAAGAATATTGATAAGATTGAAGAGAGAATACAGAGTATGGAGAATCAGCATATGTTAAGAAAACAAAGAAGAAAAAGCGAGTCATCTTCTGTTTCAAATTCGGATTCGACTTCGTCGGATGGAGAAGAGGACGGTTCGGTTTCAACATCGGAAGATGCGATTTACGGGGAGAAGTTTGAGCCGGAGATTGATTTGATGAAATCTATGCTTCGTTCGAGTTACATTGAGCCAAAGAATGAATTAAATTCTGCAAAATCGAAGGTTTTAGGGGAAAAGAATGTGGAAATGGAGGTAATGAATGAAAAGGTAGCTAAGAAGATTGATTTTAAGCTAGGGGAGGGAAGTGAGAGAGTGGGGATGAAAAGGGGGAGAGGAAAGGGTCTTGGTGAGGTTGAGGTGAAGGGGAAAGATGGGGTGAGGTTTCGGGACTTAGGTGGGATGAAGGCAGTGGTGGATAAATTGAAAATGGAGGTGATTGTTCCATTATATCATCCAGAGTTGCCTCGGTGTCTAGGAGTAAAGCCGATGTGTGGGGTTTTACTACACGGGCCTCCTGGGTGCGGAAAGACTAAGCTTGCACATGCCATTGCGAATGAGACTGGGTTTCCTTTTTATAAGATTTCGGCTACTGAATTGGTATCTGGTGTATCAGGTATATTACTCACTGGGAGTGGTTTTTGGGTGGGGGCACCTGTTTGTGTGTGCATTGGTTTTCATTTTGCTGTTCTCTTGCAAATTGTTTGATTCATATTCTTAGAGCTGATTGTTTCAGCTTACAGTTTGTTTGATTGAACATGCCATTATCTTGCAGCTGTAGTGATAATATTGTTACATTCTCATAATTACATAGGGTTGGTCTAGTCAAATTTTAAATTGCTTAATACTAGTGCATTGTAGTTTAAATTCTTTGATTATCTGTTCTCAAATTTAATAAAGGGTCTACTTGAGTGTCGTGTTACACTTTTTATAGAAGACAACATTGAACTTATTATTGATAAAAATGTTTGTAAGTTTCTCTCTCATTTTACTAATCAAGTATCAGTGTAAATCCTTACTTGGTAGTGGATATTATGATTGTATACTTTAAAATTAGAGATGACTGTTTGAATGTGTCTGGGGTTGTTACGCTAGTTAACTCTACTGAATGGGATGCCTACTGCCTTCTTTGGTTAGGTTTCAAATAAATTTCCTAGAATGGTTAGGTTTTTGCTGCCAAATTAAGTTTTTGCTGCCAAATTAAAGTTTGAATGCTGTCCCCTTTTGTCACCATGGAGCTGTAATATTGATTTATGGAGTAACTATCAAGTGCTGAAACTCCTCAACGAACTCTGTTAGACACCGCAATTTAGGATGTAGCTTTAATATAGATTTCATGTTGGAATACATAATTTTTGGATGTAAAACTTGATGCTGTTGATAATTTGCCTGCTATGTTTGTTACCACATAAATTGCTCATTGCACAATGCTGACTATTTTTCTTATTTTTTCTTTCTAAAAATGTTCTTCTCTGAAGGGGTAAATGGAGGAATCTCATTGGTGCCAAATATTATAATTCTCAGAACAATTTTTTTTTTTACTTAATAGGAAGTGCACAGTCATACATATTACAGAAGCTTCCTCTGATGATCACATGGTTAAAATTTCAGGTGCATCAGAAGAGAACATTCGGGAGCTATTCTCAAAAGCTTACAGGACTGCACCTTCTATTATTTTTATTGACGAAATTGACTCTATTGCTTCAAAAAGGGAAAATCTACACAGGGAGATGGAGCGTCGTATTGTGACGCAATTAATGACTTGTATGGACGAATCCCATAGACTTGTTAAACCATCTGAGAAAAATGCAAATTCAGAAGGTTCTGACTGCGGGCCTGGCCACGTTTTAGTAATTGGCGCTACCAATAGACCCGACGCAGTTGATGCTGCATTACGGAGGCCTGGAAGATTTGATCGAGAGATTGTTTTAGGTGTTCCAGATGAAAATGCAAGGGTTGAGATTCTTTCGGTGCTTACTAGAGAACTTAAAGTTGATGGTGATTTTGATCTTTTAAAAATTGCTAGATCCACCCCGGGGTTCGTTGGAGCTGATTTAACAGCACTGGCTAACAATGCTGGCAACCTTGCTATGAAGAAAATTATAGACCAAAGAAAGCTGGAACTTTCTAAAGAGGCTATGGATGAAGAACCTTCTGAAGACTGGTGGAAGCACCCATGGTCCACTGAAGAGATGGAAAAGCTTACCATTACTATGGCTGATTTTGAGGTAACGAGGACCCTTTGGAACTACCCAATGCACTATTTCTACATAATTTACTGACTCTAATTTCAGAAGGATTCAGTGATAGTTCTGTAACTCAAAACATATAAATATATTTTTTTTGTTTATATGTTACTGTAATTATATACAGGTTACTTGTTTTGTTTGATTTTGTTGCTTTTGTAGCTTTTGTAATGATGTGTGACTATGAGGTAGTAGATATAATATTGCTACTATCACATACCAGGATTGCAAATTCTGTTAATTTATTATGAAGTTTTTTCTCGTTTAAGAATATTTAAGCAAAAGTTCTTTGTTGTTTTTTTCATTTGTGAAATGGAGTGGTGTAAACTGTATAGTACAATATCACTATCTGCAGGAAGCAGTTAAGATGGTTCAACCCTCTTCCAGAAGAGAAGGATTCTCCACTATTCCCAATGTGAAATGGGAAGATGTTGGAGGGCTTGATTTTTTGAGGAAGGAGTTTGAACGTTACATAGTTAGGCGGATAAAATACCCAGAGCATTACGAGGTAATTGCTTCCTGTTATTGTTGAGGTAACTTGAAGGGATTTTGAAAAGGAGTTAACTAAACCTTCTCTACTTGATATAAAAGCGCCCCTGATCTGGAAAGAGTATTGTTCTTGTTCTTATATAGTCTATTAAGGAATTTAATTTGGCTTCTAAATGGTTTGTACTTCAGAAATTTGGAGTGAATTTGGAGACAGGATTTTTGCTCTATGGGCCTCCAGGCTGTGGTAAAACATTGATAGCCAAGGCTGTTGCTAGTGATGCAGGGGCCAACTTCATACACATCAAGGTATGTTACTTTGCTTTCTTATTTAAATTTTACCTCCGTCCTAAACTATAAGAGTATTATTGGCTTTTAAAAAGTCTACCTTGAACATTTTCAAATCCAATTAACATGAATTCATTTGAGTTTTGGAAAAGTTGTTTTTTGTAACTAATAATATTTTAAAAAGTATTTCAAGATTTTCACCATTGTATCGACTATAATGAAATAAACTCATGTAAATTGTCAAAAATGTTATAAGTCAACTTTTCAGAAGTCAATAATGCTCTTATATTTTGAAACGGAGGTAGTATTTTGTTTCTCAATGATGCTTTCCACTGCCCTGGTATACTGATTTCCAATTGTTGTTTCCTCTCAAGGGCCCTGAACTCTTGAGTAAATATGTTGGTGAAAGTGAGTTGGCCGTCCGGACAATATTCAGTCGCGCCAGGACATGTTCTCCCTGCATAATTTTCTTTGACGAGGTACTCTCGCTCTGATACTTAATTGTGTTATTGTTGTTTTTATTTTTGTAATTCTCTATGTGGTTGTTGTTGCTCTTGCTAATAAAATCATTACTATTGTTGTCAAACTTACCATCTTTTTATCATCTGAACTTTTTAATGAACTGTAGCCTGATTTTCAATAACTTTTTTTTATTGATCTTTAATGATTTTTTGCTGACCATGATTCATCTTTTTGCAGGTTGATGCTTTGACAACAAAACGAGGATCACAAGGGGGATGGGTTGTAGAGCGGCTTCTGAACCAGGTCATAATAACCACAAGGAGATGTTTGAAGAGTGCTAACCTAGTTATATTATTATTCCCTTTATTCAGTTCCTTATTGGGTACGAATCTGAAAAGAATACATGTATAATTAATTTTGCAGCTCCTAATTGAACTAGATGGTGCAGAACAGCGACGTGGTGTTTATATTATTGGTGCGACTAATAGGTGCATGTTATAGTTATTCCCTTTTCTACTTGAATATGATGATCAAAAGTTTCACTTGAGCATCCCTGATCTTTCTAACAAATATTTGCAGGCCAGAGGTGATTGATCGTGCTCTTTTACGGCCTGGAAGGTTTGGGAAACTTATATATGTCCCTCTGCCCGGTCCAGATGAGCGAGGTTTGATCTTAAAAGCTCTTGGTAGGAAATATCCCCTTGACGCTAATGTGGACTTGATTGCCATTGGGAAGCATGAGTCCTGCAAGAATCTAAGTGGAGCTGACCTTGCTTCATTGGTCTCTCTCTCTCTCTCCCTCTATATATATATGTATGTGTGTCTGTGTGTGTTGTATTGATGGCTTTCGATTTATTAGCTAACTGGTCAGTTGTATGATTGCTGCTAGATGGATGAAGCTTATATGGCCGCACTTGATGATAAATTGGAGACACTAGAAGTTTCAGATGGTACACCATGTACTATTAACGCCTCACATTTTGAGCGGGCGCTGGAAAAAATAACCCGATCTGTCTCAGACAAGGTATAGGTTCCCTTGCTTTGGTCTTCTGATTTGCATGTGTGCAACCTATAGCTCAAGATATAGTATAAAAACAAATTTAGTTATGAAGTTAAAATAAAAAATTTATATCAAATGCACTTATAAAAAAATAAAAATAATAGTAATGATTGAAGTCAAGTGAATAAGGTTTTTTTGTTGGTAACTTGTGCAGTTGCTTCATATTCTTATTTTTGTCACCTGATGTATGTGTTAGCTTCATAAGATGAAATGTTTTTAAGTTGATTTTTCTCTAGTAGATTCAAAGTCTCAAGCTGGGAGAAAAAATAATCAGTGAGATATCTAAATCAATTTATTAGTCGATATCACATTCTGAAGTGCAACAAACATATGACAAAATCTGCAACTGATAAATTCATGTTACTGTATATGTTAGTTGCCATGATAATGAAGCGCAAAGCAAGTACAACAAACTTGTTAGCATAAAATCATATTGCATATTCTGTCAGTAGAATAGAAGACATTAATTACTATGACTTCTGGGATACCTTCATATAATCACAATCTAGATGGTTATCACCGAGTAGTGAACAAAGTTATTCTCAGGTGGATAGAATCATAGTTAGGGGTGTAATACAAATCGAGCCTTCGCGAACAAGCTTGGCTCAAGCTTGACAAAAAGCTATTTTAGCTTTACAAGCTTGAGCTCGAAAAAAAAGCTCATTAACTTAATGAGCCGAGCTCGACCTCGACAAGTTGGACTTGTTAAGGCTTAGTAAACATTAAACATTCCGAATTATTGATAAAAAGCTAAAGCTCGGCTCGTTTAAAGCTCGTTCATTTAGTTAAATGAGCTGAGCTCAAGCTCGAAAGAAAAGCTCGTTTACACTCCTACTCATAGTCACGCACTTATGTAATGATGGGTTTATATTGCTAAAGAAGTCTTATTTAATTCTCCCCAGCGGGATAAATGATCCTGTTCTAGACCTTACTTGGTAGAATGTTAATGCGTGTATATGTATTATCAATAACACGGTATTTTTATCAAAAGTGTTGAACACATTTGTAAATCTCTTAAACATATCTGTTAATTCGAGTATCCAATTTATATTACAAAGACAAGTGCTCTTTTAATTTGGAACAGAGGGTGTAGTATAAATCTAGATAGGCTTATAACTTAGAGTTTCGTCTGTGCAGCAAACACAATTCTATGGGCGTTTGCAAGAGAGCTTTAATGCAGCGTGATGGTACACCCGTTTGATTTTTGTTTGCTTGATCATATTCAAAATTTCCGTTTTCTATATTTATATGGTGGATGTTGATCTGCAAAAAAACCTCGTGCAGTGTGGCTGTCTTCTATTCTTCGTCATTTTTTTGGTCTTGCGTAGTTGCAGGATAGTGGATCCCCCTTTGTTATTGGCAAAATCTTGAGAAGGCGGAGCTTCATATTTTTACCCTCCTTTGACAATGCCGATGTATTACTGGATATCAAGGTTTAAAGGTTATTTTAGTTTGTCTCACCTTGTTTTACTTTTTTTTTTTTTTTGTGGGATTTCTAATTATTCAAAATTAAATAGTGAAGCAAAAGAATATTTGCAAAGAATTAAGAATGTGAATATAATTAAATGATAAACATGCGTGCTGCTAACACCAAGTACTAGAACTTAATTTAAAACACAATTCTGAAAATAAGGCTGAACTTGTTTGGAAATATTATTCTAGCTGCTAGAGTTGGTCGTTGCTGAGTTTACTATGCACGTATGGACGCCCTTGGTTCTAATATTTGAGATTCATTATTCTTTTTCCATTGGACAAATACACACAATTTTTAGCCTAAAATAAGAATAGGGCGACAGATTTTCGTGCGGTCAAAAGTCAAAAACCATGGGAGTAACAATACTACGTTTTAAAATTAAGAATAAATCTTTATCTTAATTTTTTTTTTCTTCTTTCCGGTGTCTAGTAGTCATTTGTGGCTCTCAAAATTATAATCAAATATTTATTTTTTAAAAATTATATTTTAAAAAAATATCTTTAATTTTAAAACGGATTTCATAATTAATAATGACATATATACTGATATACCTTTATAGAATAAACCAGCAAGATGGGAAATCAGAATAACTAAAAAGGAAAAAAAAAAAAAAAGGACCACCATCGGTTAATTCTAATGGTCGTCCTTGAATACGGGCAAACAGCTAACCGGAAAAGGCAAAAACAAAAGCAAATGTAACAGCTATTTTTGTCCCAGAATATATGAGTGCTGTTGCCCCTTTGATGATGTTCTGCATTAATTATAACTAAAAGGTGGACTTTGTTTAGGGTAGAAACGATAGTGGAGAAACAAAGGGAGCATACTCAAAGTACTTCTGAAAATGGCGGGTACTGTTTGACACGTAATTCGCTTTCTTCCATGATCACGAATGCTGCTTTCATCGATGCCACTGGCCAAGGTCTTGGTTCGAACTTGGAACAAACTTGATGTTTTTATTTTAAAAAGTGTTTGATATGGTTCTTATTGTGCAAACGGGGAAGACATATATATCACTGGTTTAGAACGGGGGCTCATCTGATTAAAGCTGTAAAGAGAATCAAATGTATAATTATGGACAACAATATAACACATTTAATTAAATTTAAATATAAAAAAATTATTTATTAATAATAAATAAATAATAAACCAAACATAACAACAGCTGTGGTACGGGGAGAAAATCTTTGTATTATACATTTGACAATTTCTAATTTACATACTAAGAACCAAACCATAAAACAACATATTTTACGCTGCAATTAATTAATGCACGTAGAACGAAGCAAATAATCTAGTTAGAAACTGCAGATTTGTTCCAGTTAGCATGAATAGTGGCAGTATAAGCAGAAGCTTTCCTGTCGATACCAGGCTCAGCCACCCACCGGCCTCCGTATTCATCATTCGAATACTCTTTGTAAGCCTTCACGAACTTGTCCGGGCCACCAAAATCGTCGGCTCTTCGATCGAAGCCTTGTAGTCATGAAAATGTTGAAAAAAACCAAATGACTTCTTCTGCCTGCCGTTACGTCCCATTGTCGGATCTAGAAACCCTAAGGCAAACTAAAGTGTATGAAGAGAGTAGTGTGGTTTGAAGCTCTGGTGAATTTATAGTAGGAGGGGATGATATTTATTAAGGTGGAGAATCTATAAGGGCCAATGCCTTTAATCAATTACTGGCCTATATCAAATGAAATGAAATCACTCTTGTTCATTGGAAGAAACTTGGACAGGGAATTTTCCTTATGGACCTCTGGTTTCTCAGTTGACTGATGTTGATATATTATGCAAAGTGTAATTACGAGATATTATTAGACTTGATCAGACTTTTGTGCCAATCAAGCATCTTTAGACCTCCATCAACACTGACATTCCTAAGCCAATTACGGCTTAACTTGATCAATTTTATACTCCTGCACCAAAGTTATGGACTAATAAATTAAAATTAAAATCAAAACCTAGCTAATTAGGTTTGTTAATTAGTTAGGGTTTTGTTTCTTTCATCTCATCTCATTTCGATTTGGATCGAATGTGCAAAATGATAAAACCTCTTTTATGTAAATTTAAAAAATAAAAAATAAAATGGGTCTATTTATACTTAACTTTTTATGTAGTAGAAATGATTAAAAGTGATCTTAAAAATCACCACAGCATTAAACTAATGAGCTTAAATTAAATTAAATCAAATCAAATTAAACTTAACTAAATTATATATATCGTGTGATTCACCTAGAGATCCTCAACGAAATATATCAAAAATGCATTTCAATTTCTCTTCCCTTGAATGAATCAATATCTGCCGCTATTATTGGAGTGATTTGATATTAATGTTTGTGCCAACTGATTGATGAGTTTCGTAATTATATAAATTTTGCTCAGGAATTATTTCCGCCTGTCCTTGCGTTTGAACAGGCTCTACAGATTTGGATAATCTTCGTGCCAACCCTAGTGGCGTGTCTAGGCTGCTGCTTAGAAGAGACACCTCCCTGCAATGAGTATGTTTGTCTATTTATTTTTTGAACGCCGGTTTATGTTTTTTCATCAATCTTGCAGTGGTATTGAAATTTATGTGTTACATATATTCATAGTTACAATGAACGTTGAAGTGGAATTGGAACTCGGTGCGAGAGAATGTTACTTGCAGTGTTGACTTATTAATCAAGAGTGCTTGTGCGATTCAAAGTCAGAATAACAAAGTTCTTGTTACGCGGAACACTTGATAATAAGAGTTTCATGGTAACCCTGATTCTGTATTTCTTCTATTCTTTTATTTTTTAAGAAAATTGCCTTTTACTGTTGTTATAAACTGTGAAAGTCTTGCAACTAGTATCCGAGTCTCATAAAGGAAGGTAAAAAGGAGGCTTGCTGGAAAGACTAGTTGGGTAAAAGAAAAAGATGGAGCTGATGGACACTTGAAAACTTGAAAAAAGCAAAAGCTTCCTTCGTCAATGGCATATGGAACCAGAATCTCCAATACGTATCTGTAGCATCTAGCCTTTGCCGAAAACTCCATTGAAATTCTTATGGAGGAAGAAATACGACGAAGAGGCTCTCACGGACAAGAACGTCTAGGCATTGCCCAAAGATTTTGCTTGAAATTAAGAATTTTCTTGATAAATCTTACTCACCGAAAACAAAGTCAATAAGTCGAAAAAAAATTGTCTTAAAAGAAAAATATCACACCATGTAAATCAATGAAATTTATATTTATAAAAGATTTATTTATGTGAGATTATTTAAATTTTTAGTGGCCTAGATATTTTCTCTCTCATTAAGTGGAAATTTTTTTAATTTGCAAATTTTTTATGATTGTGATTTGTTTTTGGGACGGAAGAAGTACATTTTTATTTCATTATTGAAAATTCAAAAGCTAGGGAGTATGAACTGTTCTTGAAAATAATTTTTTGTGAGCTTCTGAAGAAAATCAAACCCATGATATAAATATTTGTCGGGGTACTTTTTATACTCAAAATTGATATGCTTGACCATGTTATCTATGAGAGTCTTGTGCACTTTCTCATATTATTTTGGTAATCTCTACCAAACAAGTTTGCACTGCTGTAAACTCACAAGTCCAATGTTCCAAACATAACTACAGCTCTGATACAGGGGGAGAAAATCATTGTATTATTGATCATTTCTAATTTACATAATAAGAACCAAACCATAAAACATCTTTTACGCTGCAATTAATTAATGCACATAGAACGAAGCAAATAATCTAGTTAGAAACTGCAGATTTGTTCCAGTTAGCATGAATAGTGTCAATATAAGCAGAAGCTTTCCTGTCGATGCCAGGCTCAGCTACCCACTGACCTCTGTCTCCATCACTCGGATACACTTTGTAAGCCTTCACGAACTCGTCTGGGCCACCAAAATCGTCACCTCTTCGAGGCCTTGCAGTCTTGAAAATGTTGAAAAAACCAAATGACTTCTTCTGCCTGCCGTTACCTCCCATTGTTGGATCTAGAAACCCTAAGGCAAACTGAAGTGTATGAAGAGGGTAGTGTGGTGTGCTCTCTTGGTTTGAAGCTCTGGTGAATTTATAGTAGGATGGTACCCTTATGCTTGGGATGATATTTATTAAGGTGGAGAATCTATGGGGTCAATGCCTCTAATCAAATTACTGGTCTATATCAAATGAAATGAAATTACTCATTGTTTGTTGGAAGAAACTTGGACAGGGAATTTTCCTTGTGGACCTCTGGTTTCTCAATTGACTGATTTGAGAAAGTGTGCACATTTCACATCGTTTATTTGAAAGAATACTGAAGGTCTTACATTCACTATCATTAATATTTTTTGGTGTTTTGGGTTAGACCCTCCCAAGAAGAGTGGACCTCCAAAGGGTATTTTGATTAAAAGGATCTTCTATTTTGGTATTTCCTTGAACTTACTTTCTTTCTCAAAAAAAAAAAAAATTTAAAAAAAATTAAAAATTAAGAATATAAAATGAAAAATCAGAAGAGAAAATCTTACTTGTAGTTGATTTTTCATTTAATTTAAACTTACTTGTTGTTGCCGAAATAATACTATACATTTACGAAAAAATGAAAATTCGTTCTGCAAAAAGCAACAACCATTTCCCTGGAAGGGACATGAAAGAATCTTTAACTTTCTTAAGACCAGAAGAAAATAAAAGAAATCTTCAATTTCGTAAAAGAAATTAATTGCTATTTTCTTGGTTCTTTTTGCTATTTACTTCCCAAGTTCTCCTATATGCTCTTCTGGAATCGATCTTTTCATTCTTCCTTGTTTCCTTTTTAATTTGAAGCTGATATGGAGAATAAATTGTTAATTTTGTATAGAAATCACGTTCTGTAAAAGCTGATAAAGCATTTTTACATAATTGTTTTACACTTCTACTGAGGGTAATCAGAAAAAACACATATATGGGATTTTTGGTGATGCTGACATTCTGTGTCTATCATCAATAACTTTCTTGCAAACAGGAGTATTTGATACTCATGCAAAAGATTAGGAGGATCAAACATATTACCTGTAAAGCAGTACTCGGTATTTTTTTTTTTTTTTTTTTAATGATATACTGCATTACAAGCCAACTCATACTGTCACAAGTTGCCATTACCTTTTTTAATTAAAGAGTAAGAATTGCCAGTGACCAATCAATCGGGAATTAATTTTTACATTATTGTCTTACACTTTACTAATTAAGGGTAATCAGACAGATATATGGGATTTCTGGTGATGCGCTGGCTGTGTCTTTATCAATAACTTTCATGTGAACTGAATTATTTGATACTCATGCAGAAGATTTGGAAGAAATCAAACACATTATCTGTAAATTAGTATTTTTTGAGAGTTGCTATTTCTACATATTTTTTTTGCTATTTCCGCACAGGCCATCAAATGTTGTTTATTATAATCGGTTAGAATATGAGTTATATGTGTAAAAATAGAAAAATATGTGTGGCAAGTCACAAGGTGTCATTATTCTTTTGACTTTTCCATTAGAAACACTAATTATTTTTATTGCCAAGATACATGGAAGTAATATCTGGACATATATAGATAAACTTGAACAGCTTTAGAAGGTCTATATAATTTGTAGGGGCTTAATAGTGTTTTATACACAAATTATTGGGTCAAAAGTTTGACCCAATGGTTTGTGTTTTTTTAAAAGTGAACCTCAATGAAATTTTTTTTGTCGTATTGAACCCTGATTATTGGTTTTGTAGAACTAAAATCTTTGGATATATATATATATATATATATATTGGTACTGTTAAGAACTTAATTACAATTCTTCTAATTTAATGGGGGTCGGGAGTGGGGCGAGGAGGAGGAGGAGGAGGGCGAGGATGAGGTTTGAGCCCCTGACTTTTCGTCCAAATGAGTGGCACATTTGCCAGTAGACTAACCGCGCAATCTCATTTCTACAAGAGTCGACAGGACTTGTAATAAGCCCTACACCTTCTCATCCACTAGCAAATGTAGACAGTCCTGATAGGATAGAAACAAAGTGAAATACTTTTCTATTTTAGCACAATATTTTCCAAAGTTACTTTATTCATATTCAGTTAGTAAAATTTCAATGGCCTTAGATGTGAGAATAAGGTAAAGGTGGGCGTTAATATTAGGTCTACTTCATAATAATAGATTAAGTGTAGACTTAAAAGCAGAATAACAAGGAAAAATTAACCAGTTAATTACTTTTAGCCTGGCATAGATTGTTTTTACCTATTTGATGTATCGATGTTGAACAAAAGGTGAACTTGTTTAGCCAAGAAATGATAGTGCAAAACAAGAGAGAATAATCCCCAATTCACTTCTAAAATTAGTATTTGGGAATATGTTTTCTAATACTTTGACATATACAGTACTAGTCTAGCAAGTATGTTCTCTTTGTGATTGTTAGGATTTTTATTTTTATTTTTATTTATTTTGGTTTTTGGTTTTTTGTTTTTGTTTTTGTTTTTTTTTTTTGGTAATAGATATGCTTTTTAGAGTTATACACAAATTGAAAAAAATAAAAAAACCATCAAGGGACGCTTAGGTCTTGATAGGTGGCCTAGGCACTACGCACCTCCCTTTGATGCTTATATATGCTTAGGTAACCCTGGTTCATTCTTTTAATTTTTTTTTAATTTTTAATAAAATTATTTCTGTTGCCTTTTATTGTTGTTCTAAACTGTAGAAGTCTGGCAATTAGTATTGAAGTCTCATAAAGGAAGATAAAAAAGAGGCGTGCTCGAAAGTCTAGTTTTTCTTTTTCTCTGGTACAACTGGAAAGACTAGTTGGGTCAAAAGAAGCGAAAAGATGGAGCAGATGGAGTGATGGACACTTGAAGAAAAAGCGTCCTTCTTCAATGGCATCTGTAACCATCTAGGAACTCCATTATTTATATGACTATACCAAAATTTAACAGACATAGTTACTGTTAAACGTCTATGTAACATCTAGCCTTTGGTAAAAACTCCATTGAAATTCTTATGGAGGAAGAAAAATGAGGAAGAGGATCTGATAGACAAGAACTGGGCATTTCCCCAAAGATTTTGCTTGTAAATTTTTTCTTGATAAATCTTACATTTTTATTTCATTATTGGAAATTCAAAATCTAGGGCGCATGAACTGTCCTTGAAAATAAATTTTAGTGATATTACTATTTGCAAGAATTTTGTGCATTCTGTGTGACTTTTTACTATTATTTTTATATTTTTGTAAAATATATGCTTTACCTTATGTTGTAAACTCACAAGTCCAATGTTCCAAACATAACTATAGCTCTGATATAGAGAGAAAATCACCGTATTATTCATTTGATCATTTGTGATTTGCATAATCAACCATTAAACAACATATTTTACGCTCCAATTAGTTAATGCACATAGAACGACGTAAATAATCTAGTTTAACTGCAGACTCGTTCCAGTCAGCTTGAATAGTGGCAATATAAGCAGAAGCTTTCTTGTCGATACCAGGCTCAACAACCCATCGACCTCTGTCTTCATCACTTGGATACACTTTGTAAGCCTTCAAGAACTCATCCAGTACACCAAAACCATCATCTCTTCGAGGCCTCGTAGTCTTGAAAATGTTGAAAAAACCAAATGACTTCTTCTGCTTGCCGTTACCTCCCATTGTTGGACTAGAGACCCAAAGGCAAACTAAAATGTATAAAGAGAGTAGTGTGGTGTGCTCTCCTGGTTTGAAGCTTTGGTGAATTTATAGTAGGAGGCTACCCTTATGCTTGGGATCGTATTTATTAATATAGAAATATGTAACGGAAGCAAAACGTGTTTATTGAATGTGTAAATAATGAATTACAATGGGGGTGT
>JAUMHB010006339.1:8860-27674 GCA_032359685.1 Pittosporum tobira
GGGGAACGGCAGGAGTATTTAAATATATTTATTGCGTAGTAATTCAGGATTCTAGTTATTTGTGGGTGTATTTTATTAATAATTGAGAAATGTTTTTGTATTGAACAAACATGAATCTATATTCCGTGTTATATTAAACATGTGTGCGCGCGCGCGCGCGTGTGTGTGTGTGTGTACTTCTAAGGGTGATGGGGAGAGATTATGCAACATTACCAGGTGTATCATTTGAAAAGCTGGAGGCGGCAGCTGCTCGATTGTCATGAACACTGAGTTGCCTTGTAAGCTTCGAAAGCAGAGAGGATTGTTTCTGGTAACGTTCTCTCCTATGCTTTACATTCTGGTCCTCCATGAGCAGCTCTTCGATCCTTGCTGTACTTTGGGAACTACCAAAAATTACATAAAATGTAAAATGGCATTCAAAGAAAGAAACAAATTCAGGATAATAGCTCGAAATTAGACAACCATGTCCATCCATAATCAACAATGGTGCTAACCTGACAGAACTGTACAACTTATTAAGCATGTCTTCTTTAGATTTCTCTACTTGGCAAAGAACAACTGCCTGCAAAACAAGAGGAAGCAATTAAAAAAAATGTGAAAAGATATTTAGAAAAAAGTAATAGAGCGTTGAAAGGGACATTGAGAAAATGAACACACTTTTGGGACATTGGCAGCCAGGCTGTGCAGAACAGCTTCAACGTAACCTCGTACTTCTTGAGCCATCCATCGAAGTTCCTCCTCAGGATCTGCAGGTCTCCTGGCCATCGCATCCTACATAAAATAATCACAAATAAAAAAATAATTATAACCAAATATATATGATTTTCATTACCAGGCAAGAAACAAAATTTTATTAATAGAAATTGACAGATTTTAGGACAAGAAAAATATTGCATATATGTAAAAAATACATAGATCACTCACAAGAGAACCATCGGAGAGACTCTGCCGCATGGGAGTGCCAGAATCACCCATTACTGGACCACCTTTAGAGCCAATTACATTTCTTAACTTATTTAACCACTCAACCTTTTCTGCCATACTCTCAGCCTTTAACACTACAGCACTATGAGCTGCAAAGGTAAAATTCAAACTTTATTCTGCAGTGGCATTTAAATTGGAAGTGTAATAACCCTATGCTATATAGTAGTATCATGGGCCAAGAGATGAATAATGTACCTTTCAACACGGTCTTATATGCAACCTTGTTTGTTATCTTAAATACAAGGCTGGGTGCTCCAGAATCTGGCCCATTTGCCTTCTTCTTATCCTTGGAACTTTTTGATGGCGGTTCTTCTTCCTCAGAAGCATCTTCAATAATACATTCCTAATTCATCCCCAGATCAGGAAATAAAAATAGTCGGGAAGATAATCAAACATATAAAAAGATCAATAAATAAGCAAACAAAGATATAATATCAATGAAGTAATGCATGGATATTATACTTAAGATAAGTGCTTGAATAAATTGGTATAGGTCTTGTGTTCATTAATCCACAGATGAAATGAATTTCTCGGGGTACTCACACATAGACACATAGTTTAATATGGGATTATCCGGTATGCATGGTTGGTGGGATAGCGGTGCACCCAGTGGATTACCCAGTGCCTACTCTTAAGTTCATGTCTCACCAAGAGAATTGCAAATGTAATGACTGTACAATTGTTTCACTAAAGACCTCAACAAAACTACCATGATTTGCAAAACAATATACGATTGACATTTAATCTGCTGAATGAGTTGGAAAACATACAGATGAATGCCCATTCATATCCCAAAACTATATTTTTGGTGATTTATACCTCCAAAGTAATGACCCCACGGAAATGTCGTTCTTCCTGTTTTTTGGTGTATCCAAGCTGCAAAAGAAGGACGAGTTCATAAATTTAAAAGGGAGTAAAACAGATAATAAATTGCAGGCAATAAGAGAATTCTACAAATGAATATGAAAATAAATATAATATTCGGGGAGTCAACAAAAGTAGGAATCTCTTTTCCATTCTGAGATAGTACTAAATATAAGTGAATAATTGATACTCCCTGTGCACATAGTAAACGTCCCAACTTTTTGAGTGTTTGCGGCACGGAGTTTAATACGCTCCAAAATTACATTTATGTATTTTTTAACATATTTTTGTGTGATCAATACATTTGTATGTTATACTTTCCACTACATTTAACATATATGTATAAAAATTATAATGTATAGTTATACTTTATAATTCATGTCGAACACTGTAAAAAAATTAGGACATTTAAATTGGGAGAGAGGGAGTATATCTATATTACCTTTCCAGTTTTCTCATTTAAAACAAACCATCTCCTACTCCATCCGTTAGTTTTTGCACTTTTCTTCAGCAGGAATCCTGCCAATATAGCAACAGCTCAGGCATTAAGAAGTAAAGATAGGCTGTCCAAGCAATTGAAAAGTAAATCTCATGCTTAAAAGCTACATAAAACAATAAGACAACCTAATTCGTGTTCTAGAAAGATAAAATATTAGTCATACTTCTAGCTAAGAGTGTGTGCGTGTGTGTGTGTGTGTGTGTGTGTGTGTAGAAAGCCCAATAATGAGGATGCTATTTCCTCGACAAACCTGCTGTTATCTCCCCTTCAGGGCCTGCAGTCTTCAAGGCTGGTCCCTCTTGTGCATCCTTTTCTGGCTGACCGGACTTGTCCTTTAATGATTTTAAGGTTCCTCCAGTTTGTTGTTGGCCTCCTGTTTGAGGACTAGTCGCCTAAAGTGGAGCACAAAAATAGAATTAAATAAATAACAAAAACATATTCAAGTAAAATTTTCAAAACAGATGGGGGAAGAGAGACAGCGAGAGAGAACCAAAGATTAAACAAAAAATGTGATGTACCCTATTCAATATGGATTGCTCTGCATCAACTGGCTTTTTAGAAGATCGATTTTTCAGCTCATCCTCACGCCTCTGCCTCTCCATCCTGGTATTACACCATTGTGACATGGAGAAATTATAAGAATATTAAACAGAAGTAAATAGTATGGAAAGAATACTGCCACACCAAACAGATCAGAAGAAGCCGATTCTAACGTTTAGCTGTTGAAAGGAATGCTTATAAGCTGTACGATAAAACAACAAGGTTGACAAAAGAATATAAATTTGTCCGAGTATTGTGCCACCTACCGCCTCTGCACCAAACGTATAAAGTGCTGTGGTGGGACGAATGCACGCTCCATATCAACAAGTGCAACCACCATGTTCTTCGCATCATTTTTAAACCCATCCAGTGCTGCAGTCGCAATCGCCACCACCTAGATATATGATACAACAATCAAATTTTTCCAAAATACAATATGTAAACCTAGTAGCACCTATAACATGAATATTATGTAGTGTAAGGCAGAAAGTTATTTTTACTTCTCGCTTAAAAGGAGGATATCTCCCAAGACCTGGGGTAGCATTTGCTGAAGCTGAAACTATATCCACGAGTACACGATGTACCTATATTGGGTGATAGATGACCCATCAACAGTATTTAACACGGTTAAAGAATATATTTTTTTTGGTTAAATAAAAAAAATTATAAAAAAAAAAGGGTTTACCTCGTCAACACAGAGGCGTGATGGTTCTTTAGCCATCTCCAAAACAATCCTTATTAAAGACCTCAAACCTTTCTCAGGAGATATAAGATAAGGTTGATAACCATCTGCTTCTAGAACAACCTGACACCAACATACATGGGCCCCATCATTAAGCTAAAGAGAGGAAACATCGTAATATTTTTTAAGACTTTAAAACGAAGATGCAAGAAAGCAGATTAAAATGGAGAAGATATACCCTCTTGACATTGTTTATGTCAAAATGTTTGTCTAAGGGGAGCTGCTTAATCCTATTAGGGAAATTTCCCTCAAAACAAGCAACAACTTTCCATCCACTGCCCTGCATAAATAAGCATAAAAACAGATATGATAGGAGGCAGAATAAAATTCAAACTATCAGGTCCAAATTTAAAGAACATAAAAGTCATTAAGTCATAAAGGAACCCACCACCTTCGAAGCTGAATTAATAACAAGTAATCTTTCTTCTAAAACTCACCTCACCAGTTGTAATGTGTTGCAGAAATCTATCCTCAAATTCACGGCAAAGTTCCAAAGCTAAAGCTCTTGTCCCTTCAGAACTATTAACCATTTGTTCACCAAGCCTTACTAATTCATCCTGTACTACTTGTGACTTCCCCTGAAGCCTGCATTAGTTGATAGACAATCGGTGTATTAACAACTAATGAAGAATCTAAGTACAAAATATCAAGAAAAACCTTTAATCAAGCAGTAGTTAGGAACGTAATTATACCCTGATAGGAGATTTGGGAGCCTGACTCTCATACGTTTACGAATCTGGTGAGCAAGGGTCTCCACCAAAGCTAGCCTACCGAGTTTGCTTTGAGGAGCTCCTAGTAATATTGATTTTAGGCTTTCACTCTCGGCACGCCAAGCGGTTTCTAATGAATTATCAGCTCCAACGCCGCCAGACTGGGCAGATGCTATAGAAACAGATTGACCAATCAGTGCAACCCAAGGGATGTCAGAAGTGCTCCGTGGCCCTTGGTTCAATAATAGAGCCTGAACAGCTGCTAGAACTTTTGAATCTGATGCTGCTTGATCTATTTTACTAATAACCCCAATGGTTCTAGTACCTACAAATGGAGAAACACCACCATGTACTCATTATAGTTTATAAAACTGAAGGGCACATTAGTAATAAAATTTTATTTTTCACTAAACGAGTCGAGTCATGTGAGGTTCATAGTTGACTCACTTTCTCCATCATATTCCTTCGCAATTCTCAGGGCTTTAGCGGACGAAATGTCTGGCGCCTGGGAGGCAGGTATTATAACTAACAAGACTGCATCATTGTGTTCGGCATACTGACTCTGCAAAGAGAAAAAGGCATTTTGAATCTATATTAGACAATAAAAGTTCAGAAAAGAATACGCACCAGGAGAATTATCTCATGGAAAATATAATGCATTCATAGTGGAAATGTAGAAGTTGAACCTAAAAACAAAAAGAAAAAAAAAATGTTTCCAAAGCAACTCACCAAGGAATCATCAAGATTTCCTTTATCTACTCCAGGCAGATCAACCAATTTCAATGGAGGAGCTAAAAATTCCAACGAAAGACAAAAAAATCAAAGGAAAATAAGAAATTGTATTACACAAAATACAGAAATCATAAAATAGTAGCAAAGTATATCAGTATTCCATTGTATAATATACAGAAAATGAGCATTTTTCATCATATCTTTCTAAATTTTCCGCAGGATTTTCCAATAATTTTTTGAATAAATGTACTCTTTAACGGCTCTTCTTTAATGGTCAACATAAATATCTATTTTCTTATATTTCACGTGTTCTAGTAATTAATCAACTATGAAATCTAAGAAAGATTAAACAGCAACAAGTATAACATAACTTTCTGACTAGTCAAAAAAACAGAGCACTAAATCCAGACTACCTGTACTTGTGCGAAGCTTCAAATATATTTCGTCTCGGCCCCTACTTGAACTTTTGCTAAGCCTATCTTGTAAAGAATGCCGAAGGGCACCTATATTTGACCAAAAATAACAGAACATAGACAATTAATGTACCATTGGAGGCCCAATTCACAAGATTTTACACTAAAGAATAATTCATGGTGGACTGCATTGTCATAACCAAATGGTTTATTAGTAGGTAAGAGGCCTCACTTGCAGAAACTGGTTGAGATTTACTGTCGATCTGTAAAATAATTGATTTGCTGCTTAAAGAGCCATCCCTCTTCAGATCAATGCATATAGGAGCACGCGTAGCACCACCTTCACCAGTTGGCTGCAGTATACACAAGGTTATTCCTAGTAAGAAATGCATAGTGGTTTCAAGTTCCAAACCCAATATGAAGAATTGAACTGGGAAATACTGACCAAAGCAGGATGTCCAATTAAACTGTTCAAAACGGCTGATTTACCTGCACCCTAAGGAATTTTCCCAACAATAAGAACATATTATCAATTGAACAAAGAAGCTTTTCAAGGTACAAGAAATGAAAAGATTATGATACTCTAATCAAGTATTCAATCCATACAGTAACAAGAACAACAAACCATAAAGGAAATGGGGTATATTTAATTTATTATGACCCAAGCAGCTACATGTAGCAAACTAAGTTATAAAATAATATAACAGGAGATCAGATCTCAAATACCATAAGAAAAAATGTAAATGATATCAATTTTCAATCAAGATGGTTGTCGGTACATGACGTGTATACCTTAAGAGCAATATAAGACAACATAATTTAGAGAAAATTCGAGGATTTTTTTGTTGTCATTAGATGTATGATATTTTATCTACACAGGGAATCTTTACTAATACAAACACAACACTGGCCAGTTATCCGTCTAAAATGAGCATGATCCCACTCCCTCAGTAACCACTTATAGGTTACAAGAAGGTCCATTTCTTTAATTAAATCTTTCACCACCACAACATTTAAAGGAGTGCATAAGAAAATAAAATAAAATAAGTTTTAGTTACATTACTCTAGGTTTTAAATCCATAAAAGCATAGTTTTTAGGAAACCAAAATATATACTAATAGAGGGCTTTGAGTACGGACCATTCCAAATTATGCTACACCAAATGAAATGAGAGTTCGTGAAATTTCTATTTTCATTTGGAGATAGGTCTTTGCTCTACCTGCACATCCAGGATTGTTACAAATGCAATGCAGTTTGTTGGTTACATGGAGAGTAATGCTCATAATACCAAGTTAATTCCAAATCCATTTTCATAACCAGTTCCTCGTCAAAATACACATTCACATATTTGAATATTACAAACACATGTATTCCTTTGCATACCTTGACCTAATTATATCTTAGTTACTATAAACTCTACTCTAATGAAATAAAATCAACCCAAATCTTTCAACAGAGACCTTGTTGTTGGTTGAAACATAATTTAACTGCAATGTAATTAGTGCTTGGTGAATACATTTCCCATGGCCACTAATTCAACAGCAAGCCAAAAGCCCAAAAGTAACTAAAACTTCTAATATGACACTCATCTCTTAAGTTCATATACAAAGAGCATGAACTGATACACCCTAAAGCCATTTGATTCCCACCTAGAGCAGTTTCTACCTCGTTGGGTGCCACAACAGCCACTTGGAGAGTTATCAATCCTTAATCATAGAATATTATGCTCAATGAGAACTAAAATGCTACACTAGCTCTGATGCAACATAAACAATCAATTTGAAGACCAAAACACAGTGATCTGCCACCAACAAATCAATGAAGTAGACAAATAATCACCGAACTAAAATCAATTCCAACATTCCAATATAATACAGCATACGAACTTACAGTGTTGCCAAGAGCAACCACGTTGAGAAACGTGGAAGGCCGTCTCGATGACGAGGAATTCTCGTCTATCTCCTCATCGGCGAGCAAACCAGCAGCTTGCCGCATGGAATCAGAAAGCTGAGCCAATTCTTCGATCGCTTCCATTGCGTCCCAAAATCAACGGCTCTAATCGAAGCAAAACACAGATCAACGCCCTAGAATTTGATAGTACAAACAATGATACGAGATCTATTTGTTTATATATATATATATATATATATATAATGCGTGTATATAAATTAGGTTCAAATTTGGGGCCGGCGAAAATTCAAAAGTTCAAATTTTGAAATTGTTTGAGAAGATGGAAGAACAGCGAAAGGCTCTCTCTACTCTCTCCTTCTGTAATGAAACAGAGCAGAGTTCCTTCGCGATTAAGCTCCGGTAACCGGTGCGCCACTGCATCTAATGTTGCTTTTATTTTATTTGTTGGCAAAATATTACACCTACTTGTTTTTTGACGCGGAATATTTTTAAATTTTTATTTAAGTGTTATGTTATTTGTGTTAACTAAAATTTATCATAATTATTATTTTTTAAAATTTTTAAAAGATAATAGCAATAAATTATTTTGTTTATTACCTTCACCTTATTTTAAATATTTTTGTTGATTTTTTTCTCAAAATTAATATTTTTGAAATTAATATAACTCATTATTTACTTTCTCTAAAAGAAAATATTACTTAATTATTTTATAAATATATTTAATTTAACTCCTCATAAGTTTAATGCAAAAATAAATAACATAAATCAACCAGGTCTCTTACATTATGTAACAAAAAATTTGTGCTAAAATGTCTTGTTGATTAAGACTAAAGATTAGAGTATGGATGAAATAAATCCTCTTTACATATTTTGAAACCCAATAACTATTAGAAATTGATATATATTGTTATGATAATTATATTGTTAATTTAATGATAAATACTAATTTAAATATATATATGTGGTATTGCCCTAAACATATACTCTACTAACTTCACATTCTTCTAAGCACTAGGATATATTATCTCTATTTTCAAAAAAAAAATGAATTTTAATTTATTATTTTTAGAAATAAAATAATAAATTATTGTACATTCTTTTTAGAACATATAGAGTTTATTAATAGTTTATAAATATAACTAGGTGATAGAGCCAAAAAATAAAGGAAATAAAAACTTTTGAGATCCAACGTGGATAATAAGTTTGGGTTGAGTTCTGATAATGAGACTACACTTATAACATGTTTTACCCCAGTTCAGAAAAGTAAATTGTGGGAACAGAAGAAAAAAAAACTATGTGAAAAAATAAGTTGTGCAAGTAAAATTTGTGCTGAAAAAATGAATTATTACACTACTCTTAAATATAAAATCGAACCTAATTAATCAAGTTTCATCGGATTTAATAATAATTTTATTTAAAAAATAATTAATTTTTGCCAAATTTTTACTGATTAAAAAAATAAATAACATTTGTAGAAAACTAAAACGACTCACCTAAATACAAGATCAAAAAAAAAAGAAGATAATTTTTGTTATTAATTCGATCCTCTCTGGAACAATGGTTTTTACTCCTATTTATAATCCTCCATTAAGTCAAACTCATGTTTCCATTGATTATAGAGTAAAAGTATGTACTGCATTTTAAATTTACACCAAAAATATAATTTATACTTTAAATTAATTTTTTTTTAATTATTTTAAACTTTAATTTGGTGAATTAAATGCACCTCGAGCCTCTTTTTTCGTTCATTTTTTTTAACGGCTGTTACATAGGTCTGAGAATTAGAGGGTAAAATAGGGATTACACATATTTACTCCTGCCATCTAATTTCACTTCAATCATTTCTATCCATTTTCCGTCCATTTTCGTCAAGTGAAGAAACAAATGGTTCAATTTTGGGTAACCAACAACTTTATCAGCAGCAGAGTGGTGGTGGGGTAAGCATGGGACGAGTATTTCTCGGCGGTGGATCTGGTGTTGGGGTCAGTGGCAGTGGTGTTGGCGGCAGCGATGGTGTAAATACTTGAGCTTGGGAAACTGGAGTAACATAGACGATCGAACTTCACATTTGGATCGACGTAGGATGGTTGAGTGGGAGTAGATTTGGGCGTCGGATTGGTCGGAATCAATGGTGGAGATTGATTCGGAGTCCTATGAGGCATAATGGTCGAGGTGGGATGGAGGTGGAGGTTGAGGATGACGTTGACGGTGGAGGAATCTTTGAAGAGAGAGGGGGCGGTGGTTTGGCTGAGGGGCAGTCCAGACTCTCCTCCATCCAGCTTTGTTCTTCTAGTTTGTTCGAGCTGTCTTCTCCATCTTGCATATCTCCATGATTATGGAACTTATTTTATCAATTTGATTTCTTCTTATTAGTATTATTATTTGTTAAATCAATTTGAATGTCTGTTTAGGAATATTATGCTTTTCTTTTTATTCACAAGATCGTATTGAAATCACCATATTTAATCATAATACTACAAGTTATGTGTTTGAATTCATATTTGGTGAGCTGGGTGGGATGTTTCTCTGTTTATGTTCCACTATTCCTTATTGAGATGATTTTGGATGTCCTGTTATTTTAAAATTCGTAGTTCCTAAGTCAAGTATAAACTTGTCAAATTGCTATGAATTCTTTTGTATAATTCAATTTTTTTTTTTTTTTTGTGATTCAATCGCTTATAATTGATTTATGTCAAGAAGTTTAGAGTATACTTTGGATTTTAGTTTTCAAATTTTGATGGTAAGAGGAGAATTTACTGTCGTGCTACAATTTTCAGGTACTCTGATAGAGGAAGGAGAATTATCGTCAAACAATAACTCAGCTTACAAGCAAACACAGGCCGCCCCACCTTCCTCCCCCAAACAACACCCCCCCTACTCCCCAAAAAAAAAACAAAAAAACCAGGTGTTTCTAAGATGTGTACGGGCACTAACCAAACCATAATTTTTACAGAATGATATAAGCTTAATTCAAGAATCAATGCATACTTTGCTCGCTAGAACTTCTTGCGGGGGTTCATGTGTGGGTAGATTCCCAAAATGTGCTCAGGCATGAAATCGTGTCGCGTCAAGATACCAACAATCGGAGGCCTCTGCAAATTATCAGAAAATCAAGATGTTGTCATATCATATAAACAAGAGAATGTCTAGTACGAAAAATCTAACCTTAAATCTTTTCTGATATTTGCACACCCTATTGTGATTTTTGCACTCAAATAAGTCACAGTAACTAAACTACCTTTGAAAAAGTAAAAAGCAAATGGTGAAAGCGTTAAATACTTCCCATTTTATTAGAGTTGTTTAAGATTGGTGCAACAATCAATATAGGATTTGCAATATCAGCATTTCTTTCCTATTTTTGTCGCATATCCACAATTTTATACTAGAAAATGAAATAGAAAAAGGAATTATACCAAACAAAAGAGAAAATATCTTACCCCAGTTGTCTTTGGCACCACACACAAGTGCCTCAGCCCAAGCTCCCGAAACAGGACTGCAGCTTTGGCTAGAGACATTGTTTCCACAACGGTGTACGGGGACGTATTAGTGATAGGATGAAGATCAACATACATCTCCATCTCATCTTGCTTGATGTCCAAATCTTCGAACTTAAGCCCCTTCCCTGACCCCGCCTTGGCAAAATCAAACGCGTGAAACCTTCTCAACATTTCCGTTCCGGTCAACACCCTTTCCTTTGTAAACTTCTTTGCATTGAGCAAAACAAGCAAGTGCGACCTCAAAACAAGTCCACACAGTTCTGGGGCATCTGAGAAGGGAGGCTCATCAATTACAGGAAACCCGTGATGTCTTGTCATCTTCAAAGCATGAAATATGTTACCCACTGTCTCTACACCAGAAAAAGTTATCAATGGCCCAGAAACAACATCCCTTGCTACCAAATTTCTCATGTACGGTTCAGCATGGGCTTCCAGATAAGGCAGACCCTTCATTTTCACAATTTGGTCATAAACGCCCTTGTTGAAACTATCGGCAACAGTTTTAGAAATAAGAAGAACGAGCATTACTAGTGGGAGCATTAACAGATTATCAGTGAGCTCAAGAAGTATGACACAAAGTGATACCGTCATTCTCATCGTGCCACCGAGAAAGGAGGCGGCACCAAGAAGAGCGAATAGACCAGCGTCAAGTGTCGATATAGGACCAATGAGGGTCCCAACAACTCGTCCAACAACTCGTCCATACGAGGCTCCAGCAAGTATGACGGGTATAAAGAGACCGGAAGGAATGGCAATACCGTAAGTGATTATACCGAGGCAAAACGTACCACAAAAGAATATAAAGAGGGAAGAGAGGTGAAACTCATTTTTGTCGCGAGAGCTAAATAAGTTACGGATGGCATCGTCGTTGGTGTTGAGGAAAAGGGAGGCAAGGTCATTGTAATGGCCCGGTGGACATTGGAAGTTTTTATAGTTTCCCGAACGACCTACGGTTGGGCATTCAGCTTCGATTCCTAAGGGACAGGGAGTGCACTCTGTGAACCACGGGAGACCATACGAGCAACATGAGGTGAGGAGAGAAACGATGATGACGAGTAGGACCTTAAATGCTGGACCTCTCCTGCAATCCACTCGCAAGAATTAGCAAAAGAAAAATAAACACACTTGACATTTAGATAACTTGGGGTTATAAAGAAATTCCAGGAATGTAGAATAGTGACTTAATAAATGAAACTACACCATGAATCATTTTTATCCCCAAAATGGTCATTCAAAACATTCCCAAGAAAATTGGTTTCATTTACAAAATTTCTGTAATGTTACCATCACTAGACTCCAGATAACATGTTATAATAGTGTAGTGTAACATATGTTTCATAGAAGACTTTGATAGGTAGCACTATAATTATTGCAGCATGTAAGCATATTATTGTGGTAGTCAAAATACAACTTAAAAACTTTATTTGTCAAAAATGAAACTAGCAGTAGTCTAATCATGATAAGAAGATTATGAGGCCATACTCATTGATGATGCTATAAGACCTTAGGACCTTGTCCACAAGATAGTTGTAAAGACTCCCAAAAATACCACCAATAACTCCTAGTACTGCAACAGCCAGCAGATCTGGAGCGGTATAGAAGGACACTTCAGAACTGATATCAAACATGATAAGACCTCCTTGCCCAAATAATCCACATTTTCCACTCCGACAAAAATCTATGAGAGATCTCAGCACAACAGCTACTACAGCAGTAGTGAAAAAGGTTCTCCAAAGAAGAGCACTCCGCCACCTAAAAGATGTCAGGAGGAGAGAAGGTTAATATATCTACAAGAAAGAACATCAAAGGTCTTATGTCTTACAAATAATACATAGATAAATATACATCAACACACAGACACACACACACACACACACACACACACACACACACACAGACACACACATGCGTGCGCGCTCATGTAGAGAAAGAGAGGTACCATGAGGCTGCTTCTTCAAGAGCAAAGAGGACACCACCAACTGGGGCACGAAAGGCAGCCGCCACACCAGCAGCTGCTCCACACGTGATCAAATCCCTTCGGTCTCTATCATTTTTGAAGTATCGGAGCCATTTCCAAGTCAAATGGTACTTGCGGGAACCTCCCTGTCCAAGCAAGTTGGCTATGCAAGCGCCAGTGTGCACCATGGGCCCTTCCTTACCCACAACAAACCCAGCAGCAACTCCGAATATAGAACCAAAAATCTGCCAAAGATCATGCAATAAAGCTTAGATTGAAATGAATAGTCCAATGGAGACATTAGAAGATGGCCTTATGTTTTCCGAAAACACAATTTCCCTCGATAACACCACCTGATATTTGTTGACATTGATTAGGTTGTGCTTATCAACATCTGTACAGAGATTGAAATACAATGCGGCTTATTCTTTAATACATTACAGTTTTGAGAGAAATCTTTAGTCATAAACAATAGCTCTAGTTCCCCAAGTTCTTGAGTTGAGTCTCCAGATGCAAATGTGACTTCCTTAAGGTGGAATGTTAAAGTCTAATCGAGTTTAGTACCCATGAGTATCAGATGTGACAGAAAGTCTTAGAGAAATTAATAGTCTTTATGGAACTGTTTTATGTGTTAAATTTTGGAGCAATTGATAATTTAACATGTACAAGGGCTTTCAAAAACTCTACTCAAGCAACGAACATTTCACATGTTGCAAGGCATCATGCAAATAACATATATCGCTCTGCGCGCTAACATATGATATGGGTAACAAAGAGAAATATCACCAAAGATAAGGTCAGGAAACATTAAGAGAATACATGTGAAAGTGGCAAGCATCTCAATTTATTTTGTAAAACTCTATGCTATAATCTGAATCCTACCAAACAAAACACATATGGATGAATAAAATAACACCACGCTTAAATCAATCAAAAGAATATTACAACTGGAGCAACTAATGCACTTGGAAATTGCAGATACCAAGACATTATAAAGTTATTTTCTCTCATGTCCAAAAAAATAAAAAGAAATTAAAGATTAAGACAATATAAAGATATGAATATATCTTCTTTGATTCCTTTTAACAACATTTAGAAGAACAGCAAAAAAGGAATTTCATAAGCGCTTTTGATATAAATAAATAATAAGTAAACAGTTGATCTGTTTACAGAATATATAATTTCGATGTGTAGGTTGTCCTTTACATAACACAGTTTCACAAGCCCCTCCAAAGAAATGGGTTAAAATCTATTGAATGGAAAATTTATCCAAAACGTTTATCATTCTTGCCATCCAATAGGTCATTTGGCTAGTTCAAATGTTCACAAGGTTATTTCTCCGGTTATCTGCATAGAGAGGAAAAAAGAATGTTTACGATTATTTACACACCTTCACGAAGAGGGTACTTGGCGCCAAAATAGAATGCGCATCCACACCATTAAGATAGGCTTTGACCTCAGGTATGCCAGACCCAGCCGCTGCAGGGGCGATGTAAGCGCAGAGGACAGCTGCACAAGTTGCTAGAACAACATTGCAACCAGCATAAGCTGCAAAAGCCAGATAATACCTGCACTTGAATAAAATCACTTGATAGTTAAGAAAAGTGGTAGAACCATAGAAGACAAATGTATGGGGATGAAAAACATGAAATTGGCCTCTTCCAAAAAAATAATCTCATTTAAAAATTCATAACTAGTAAAGATACATTCTCGTGGTAAACTTAAGGACATTTTGGCTTTCGCACTACCATCAATCATATGAAAATCTTTTTGTGGGAAATTTTTTTGACAAGTGAAACTCTGGGGACTAGTAATAAGAAATTAAAAACAGAACAGTCTATTTACTATTTACACATCAAAATTTAAAAGCTCAAAATGTATAGTTAGACGATATGACATCAGCATGGAGTATACTTAGATGATAAAGGAAATGAATCCAATAGATTGTAACACACAACTTACCATATTTGTATAAAAGACAAGTGTAGCTCATGTAATTATAAAGAAATCAGTCAGTAAATAGCTTGTTTATGTTAGGATTACCTTTGTTTAATCATAAGATTGGAAGTGAGTAGAAGCTTGAAACCGGCAATATTTTCCACTCCAAGGTTATTAAAGAAGGCCACAAGTCCTGTACTTAATCCTATAAGACATGCCAGCGTCCACTTAAGTACAACATACTGAAATATCTGAACTTTTTTTCTAGATCTCCAATCCTGCTTAAATAGATCGTTTTCGATAATCCTGCAGACAATCAGAAGGAACAAGTGAGATAAATTCAGTGTTCTAAAAATCAGTAGCACCTAGGCAGCCAAAAGGGCCCCTAGTACCTAGGTCGCAGCGTTTCCTAGGTGTTTTTATATTTATCTTTTCTGCATACTGTTACTATAAAATATATGAAGCATATGTGAATATTATGCACTGTTCACCAAGAAAACAACCATAAAAGGCAAACCAAATTCCTTCAAGCATAGTAGAGCTTCAAATCTATTACAAAAGGATCATAAGAATTAAATAAAGAAGCTAATCATTTGATAGAAAATTGCCACCAAGTCTCCAATACTAAGTAAATGTAACTGCTTGTATTTAGTAAAGTCAATAATTTTACTTTTAATTCTTTCAAACATCAGGAAAAAGGTAAAGAAAAAAAAGAACCTTCACTGAAGGTCTAAGGCCACCTTGGCAATCAAATCAAGACAATGGAGGACCGACTAGAAGGAACTAAAACACTAGAATAAATAGCATTATAAATGTAAAGTTATCCCATTCAGTGATATGCTATTCTAGATTTAACAGAGTTATCTGAAGAGAAAGAAACCATTACGGTAGAGAAACTGGATTCCGAGGGTGCTTCAATAGTTTCAGGATATGATCAGTTTCACAACAAGCGAGAATCATCCAACAAGCCTAACAGCAAAATCTCGAAATGTAATTTTTACCTTATACCAGTTATGTAGCACTAACTCTGTTCCACAAAAAAGAGTCTCATTAATTTTGCGGAGCAAAAAGTTCTGTTTTATTGATGATAGTATAAAATGACACTATGTTCAAGTCAGTCACAATTTCCCAGCAATGCCACCACTACTAACTAGGGTAAACATGTAAGAAAAATATATGCTTGTAAATTTTTACAAATTCGCAAGTTTTGCATATGGGAAACATTTGGGGACTCACAATTTGAGATCCTAACATTAAATATTTTCTTCATTTATAAACCCCAAGCCCAATACCCTATCCATTCCAAAATTAGGAATCCATATTGACTTTTGAAGTCAATTTGTGAAATTCCAAAGTCCAAAACTTATATGAACTAATTTAAGTCTTGAAAGTTAAAACATGGTGATTCGTTGTACTTTTTAGTTAAATTATAATAGTTAAATTTATTTATATTACACTAAATAAATTCGTGACTATTCTTATTTTATTTTTAAGTAATTCGTATGAATTTAGAGTTTCAGAATTTCAGAATTTGTTCAAAAATTCAAAATAAATATCCAATTCGAAACAACCAACCCTAACATATAAAAACAGATAAATGAATAACAAGACAACTCAAAAACCTCAAGGGAATTAAAATTAGAAATGAGCATACTCATAATCAAGGCTTTCGATCGGCGAGACATTAGCTCCGACAATCGCAATCTGAGACGTCGTATTCATCCGGTTCTTTATCAGAAGCGGCTCGCTGATCGTCCCGGTCAAATCTCTCTCCAAAAACGACGACGCATTGCTCCCTTCCAACTCATTCTCTATATCAGCTTGGTGATTGTTATCTTCCTCCATTTCTGTCACTTTTTCTCTCTAAAACAGAAAAATATTCGTATGAGAGGTTCTGCAAGATTTGAGTATGTAAAATATCTCGCTAAAATTTTCTCTCTCCAATCTAAAAATGGAGGTATTTAAGGAGGAGAAATTGGTGATGACAGACGGATATGGTGTTTTTTAATTATTCTAATTAGTTGATTAACGGGATATGTAATTACAGGTAGGATTCATCAGCCGCCGTGGGGGTGTGTGTGGGGTGAGGGGTGTGGGTTGGGGTTTGGTGGTGTTGGGGAAGAAAAAGATTTTTTCATCGTTACTCGGTGACGATTTTAAAAATAATTAATGAATTTAAAAAAATATAAATTGGTTATTTTTATTCCGTTATTTTTTAAAATTTTAATTTATATAAGTACTGAAATTTAGTCATTTTTAACCCATGACAATGATATAAAATTACATAATAACAATCAAAACTAAAAATTGTAATATCTCCACTATTATGAGGGAGAAAATGATTTTTTCATAGTTACTCGCACTCGATTTTTAAAATAATTATTGAATTTAAAAAAATAATAATCATTTTTATTTCATTTTTTTAATATTATCTATATAGGTGCTGACATTAATTCATCTTTAACACATCAAAATGACAAGGAACCACATAATAACAACTAAAACAAAAAATTGTAATATCTCCAATATTCTGTCCTTTTTTTTATCAAATTAAAAAATTATCATAAATCCTTTAACAAACGGGCCAATTTTTAATTTCATTAAATTAGAAAATCATCATAGCTCTTATCCAAAATGGCTAATTTTTTTTTTTGCATTAAATTGAAAAATTATCATAACTCAAACAGTCAAAAATAACAAAACCATCAAACATATAAACAAAATATGATCTTAAAAAATCTTTTTTATAATATAGTAAATTACAAAAAAAAAATGATTGTTTTGCTAAGGGCTACGATAATTTTGTCAATTTAATGAAAAAATTGGCTACTTAGATAAGACATATGATGATTTTTTAATTTAATGTAAAATAAAATAAATTAGCAATTTATTTTTATTTTTTTTCATAAAATTAAAAAATTATCATAATTCTTACCAAAACGGTCAAAAAAATTTTTGTAACTTACTATGTTATGGAAAATACTTTTTATGGATCATATTTTGTTTATATGTTTGATAGTTTTGAAGTTTTTGATTATTTGAGTTGTGATGATTTTTCGATTTAATCGAAAAAAAATTTTGTTTTGGGTAAGAGATATGATGATTTTCCAATTTAATGCAAGATAAAATAAATTGGTTATTTATTTTTGTTTTTTGCATCAAATTTAAAAATTGTCATAATTCTTACCAAAACGGCCAAATTTTTTTTTAGCTTACTATGTTATGGAAAATACTTTTTATGGATCATATTTTGTTTATATGTTTGATGGTTTTGAAGTTTTTGGTTATTTGAGCTGTGATAATTTTTCAATTTAATAAAAAAAATATTGTTTTGGGTAAGAGTTATGATGATTTTCTAATTAATGCAATAAATAAATAAAATTATTCCTTTTGGTAAGTGTTATGATCATTTTTCAATTTGATACAAAAAAATAAAAAAAAATAGACGAAATAGTGGAGATTTTTTAATTTTTGCTTTTGGTTGTTATTTTCTGGTTACATATCATCGTTATGTCATCATCGTGTCAGCGTTATGTCATCGTCATGTCAGTATATATGTTAAATAGCATTAAATGTCATCAATCATATGGACGAAATTTTAAAAAAATAATGGAATGAAAACAGAATTGGAGTAAAGTAACCAGTTTGGAAACGGAGTTGGAGTAAAGTAACCAGTTTGAAAACAGAATTGGAGTAAAGTAATCAATTTGAAAACTTTTAAAGTTCGATAACTGATGGAGACCGACCCAAATTAGGGCTAATGTCAGCAGGCCCCACGCTAACCTGGGCCCTGAACACAGCACATGTGGACAAAGTCAACAAAGTCAATCGACCGGTCATTATTGTAAGAACCCAATATTTTTAAAATGTTATGAAATTTATTTATTTTTAACAGTATAATATGTTGAGATAAAATAAATTTTAGGGTCCTAAATGCAAATATTGATTTCCGACAAAAAGAATGTCAACGTTAAAGTTAGGCAATATTTGTTCCCGTACTGAGCACCGCAAAGTATTTGTGGACCCC
>JAUMHB010006450.1:1265-13933 GCA_032359685.1 Pittosporum tobira
AATTAAATACCCATGTGCGATTTAAGAAATAGTACTAATTTTATTTTAAAATTATAGACACTTTAACAAAATAATAATTTTTGTAAATTTATTATCTCTTATAATTTTATTACACAAATAATTTTTTTTCAAAAAAAAATATTATTTTTAAAAAGAATGTGAAATTACACACACACACACACACACACACACACACACACACATTATAGCTACTTAAAATAGTAAAATGAATATTATTGTAATTTTAGTATCATACAAATAAACATCGAGCTATACTTTTGTGCTCATTTTTTAAAAAATTTATTCATTATCTTTTTTTTTTTCTTTTTCTTTCTAAACTATAAGAAGGCAGTTGTCTCTTCCCTCTTTGGATCTATCAGTTTTCATTTGTCTTATATGTGAGAATGTTTACTTGTGTGTGCATTTACTTTCTCCTTTTGATTTTTCATTTTTCATTTGTCTAATATGTGAGAATGTTTGTGTGTACGTGTATATATACACACGCACACACATCCGTATATGTAATGGTTACAATAAAATTATAGTATATTTTATCTGTGTCAAAAAAAATAATTGTCATTTCATTAATTTGAATTGACGGTTATTATTTTCAAGACATATCAAGTACAAATAATAACAAACATGTATAAAATTATCTCTAACAAAATTATTTTGACATGTGTGCAAAGAATTAAAAATTAATTTATGGAAAAATCGAATCGAATTCCATTTTTTTCTCATATTAATGATAATGCCTTAAATGTAACAAAAATATAAAGTGAATTAAGTTATGGATGAGATTGGAAATGATTACTCCATCATAAAATGAAGAGAACCACTTTTTTCACACACACACACACACACACACACATATTTACATGTATACTCCATTTTTTAATTGAGGATTGCATGTCCATTAAGAAAAAATAATTTTTTTTTTTTAAAATGTACTAATCAATGAGAATAGTTTGTTATATATAATGAAAAGAGAGAAAAAAAATTTGATGAGAGTAAATAAATTTTATATTTTGAATGTGTTATGATTCTAATGAGAGAGTTGACTCATGAAATATGAGTGAGGTTGAAAAAAAATGTAACAAAAAATAGTACATTAAATAAAAGTGACATAAATTAGGACAAATTAAAAGGGAAATTAGGACAAATAAGATGAGACAAAGGGAGTAATAAATAATATTTGTAAAATATGGATCATTTGTGTGAAAATAAGAAAAAAAAAGTGAAAATAGCAATTCCCTAAATGAAATAAAATTACTTATAAGAAATTACAGATATATCAGGATTTGACTCATCTCAATTATATTTTTCACATAAATTTTAAGTAATACATCAACTTTTTAATTATAAGATACTTGTTCCGAATATGTTAATAAATAACCAATTATATAGAGACCATAGAATTGTTAAAAAAATTATCACCGTTAAATATTAATGAGAACTTTAAATTATAAAAATTTAAATTATATTATCAAAATTTTATATAAAAATTGGAGCGAAATACGATATACTCCGCATCTCTTGAATTGGAATGTTCGTTAATGTAATTATTTAAAAAATAAATTATTCGATAATAAAAAAAGTAGTAATCATTAATTGAGTGGTTATCCTACTTAAACGGTAGTCCCTTAAATTGGAATGGAAAAACTTAAAAAATAAACCAATCCCTAATTAAAATAAAATAAAATAAAAAAAAAAAAACGATTTTAATGCAAAGATCGCCTGGTTAACGACCAGAGCAAAGAACGGGTGATCGTAGGTTGCGGGAAATGTTTGTTTAAGAAATAATGGTATCAAATGAGTGTAGATAAATAACCCCACAACTCCATTTTGAGTTTTTTTAAAAGCCTTCTCTATCTTGCATGCTTATGGAGGAGGCCTGAATAAATTCAGAGAGAGGAAGAGGAGCAAAAAAGGAAGTAGAGTTCGCAACAAGGAGGGAGATAAATAATTACTTTTTATCTCCCTCAATCTTTTTTTTTTTTTCCTTAATTAATTACTTTTTTATCCTCTTTTTCTTGAAAACCAAATGGCCTCCAAAATTTCTTTAGAAGAAATTAAAAATGAACAAGTTGATCTTGTAAGTAAACTGTTTTTGTTTGAATCTTGATTTTGGTATATAATGATTTTTCTGGAAATAAATTTTGTTGGTTTAAATTCTAGATTTATCTAATTTATTGGGATATATTTGTTATGCAGGAGAAAATCCCCATTGAGGAAGTATTTGAGCAACTGAAATGCACAAAGGAGGGTCTTTCAGGTGATGAAGGAGCTAAGAGGCTTGAAATCTTTGGCCCCAACAAGCTTGAGGAGAAAAAGGTATTTTAAACGTAGTTAATTACCTTAATTTTTTATATTTTCCTACGAAAAATGTTACTGATAATCACCTTAATTTGATGTGATGAAAACCATGATACAGGAAAGCAAGCTCCTCAAGTTTTTGGGGTTTATGTGGAATCCTCTATCATGGGTCATGGAGGCTGCTGCTATCATGGCCATTGTTTTGGCCAATGGAGGAGTAATTAATAATCTTTAATAATTAATTTCTGATTTTGCTTAATCTAAATAACATAATTAACTGAATAATTTTGTGAATGATGTAGGGCAAGCCACCGGATTGGCAAGACTTTGTTGGTATTATAGTGTTGCTTTTTATCAACTCAACTATTAGTTTCATGGAAGAAAACAATGCAGGGAATGCTGCTGCTGCTCTTATGGCAGGCCTCGCTCCCAAAACTAAGGTATGTCATTTTTCATTTTTTTAAAAGTTTTTGTGCTTATTTTTAAGTTTAGGGAGACCATTGAAAGTCTAGCGAATTTGTTTTATCTACTAACATTTTCTCCAAAAATTTATATATATTGTATATAAATATTCATTCATCGAGTAATATGAAATGTAGTTTTTGATTCTAAATTTCTAATTATGCAACAAAGATATATAGAAGAAAATATGAACATTAAACAATATATTTATCAATGTGATATAAATAAATAGTACCCTCGTTTTGTTTAGGCTATTTTGTAAATAAATTGTCATATATTTATTTAAGAGATAAGATATCTTAGATATGTCTTTGACTCGTCCATTCATATTGAAAAAAAAAAAAAAAGTGAAAATTCTATCTACGGTCGGTGTTCTTGAGAATTTTCCAGGAGACCATAGACAGATACTTTGTGAATGAATATCACATAAGGAGCCTTTAACCAAAAAAAAAAAAAAGAAGGTATAATTAAGATGTCAAGAAAGTAACAGGAAATTATACGCTATTGGAAGAATGTAATAAGGCATTTATTGAAACCTAGATTATTGTTACTAAATAGAGTGAATAATTTTTTATTGAAGGTTTTGAGAGATGGGAAATGGAGTGAGCAGGATGCAGCAATCCTGGTTCCAGGAGATATAATTAGTGTTAAATTGGGTGATATCATCCCAGCTGATGCTCGTCTATTGGAAGGAGATCCTTTAAAGATTGATCAGTCAGCTCTGACGGGTGAGTCTCTTCCTGTCACCAAACACCCTGGTGAAGGAGTTTTCTCCGGCTCCACATGCAAGCAAGGTGAGATTGAGGCAGTGGTTATTGCCACTGGCGTCCACACCTTCTTCGGCAAAGCTGCCCATCTTGTTGATAGCACCAATCAAGTCGGTCACTTCCAAAAGGTAAATAAACCAAATCACTAAGTAATTTATCACGATTATTCTTATTATTATTGGAGTATTAATCGTGGTTATGAATTCAAGACAATACTTATTGCTACTTAAATTTAAGAGAAAAAGGGAGCTTAACCGTCCCTGACCACAAAAGTTGTCAGCAGACTAGTAACTTGTTTTTGGTTAGGGACCGCTGAGATCCCTCAGACCCAGAAATAAGAAAGGCTTAATTATTTGGATGGTTATTGTTGGATCAGGTGTTGACTGCCATTGGTAATTTCTGTATTTGTTCCATTGTCGTGGGCATGATGATTGAAGTGGTGGTGATGTACCCGATTCAGCACAGGAGGTACAGAGAAGGAATAGACAATCTGTTGGTGCTTTTGATTGGAGGAATCCCAATTGCAATGCCGACAGTTTTGTCTGTGACAATGGCAATTGGGTCCCACCGGCTATCGCAGCAGGGTGCTATTACCAAGAGGATGACTGCTATTGAGGAGATGGCTGGAATGGATGTTCTTTGCAGCGATAAAACCGGGACCCTCACCCTTAACAAGCTCACTGTCGACAAGAGCTTGATTGAGGTCTTCTCAAAAGACACAGATAAGGATGGTGTTGTTTTGCATGCTGCAATGGCCTCTAGGCTCGAAAATCAGGACGCAATTGATGCTTCAATTGTTAATATGTTAGGTGACCCCAAGGAGGTGATCATTAGCTTTTCCCTTTATTTTTACTCCCTTTGCTCCCACAAAAAAGGAGAGTCCCATTTATAACCAGGGGTAAATAGGAAAAAGTATATCCTTAAAATTCGCAAATTAGTGAGAGAAACTTTTTTTATGGAACAAATGGAGGATTGTTCTTTTATTTTCTTGGGTAGTATTCAATCGTCATTTTTGGAATTGATGCAGGCAAGAGCTGGCATCCAAGAGGTGCATTTCTTGCCATTCAACCCAGTTGAGAAGCGCACAGCAATCACCTATATTGACACCTCTGGGAATTGGCACAGAAGCAGCAAAGGTGCCCCTGAGCAAGTATGTATATGTATATGTATATATACACCCCAGTTTTGCAATTTTAGCTACTAATACATGTAATTTTATTTTTCAGTTTTTAATTTCCTATTTAAACTCTTTATCTATCTGTTTTACCAGATCATTGAGCTTTGTGAGCTCAAAGGGGAAACGTTAAAGAAGGCTCACGATATCATTGATAATTTTGCAAACCGTGGGCTTCGTTCCTTGGGTGTTGCACGACAAGTAAGCAAGTAGTTATTAATTTTTGAATTTAAATATTTGGAAGTAATTAAAATTATATTGCTTGCTGACATGGATTTAACTATTTGATATGTTTACAGATGGTACCAGAGAAGAGCAAGGAGAGTGCTGGATCGCAATGGGAGTTTGTTGGCATATTACCTCTGTTTGATCCTCCAAGGCACGATAGTGCTGAGACCATCCGTAAGGCTCTTGATCTCGGAGTCAATGTTAAGATGATTACTGGTGATCAACTTGCCATTGGAAAAGAGACTGGCCGTAGGCTCGGAATGGGTACCAACATGTACCCCTCTTCTTCGCTTCTGGGCCAGAGCAAGGACGAGTCCATTTCTTCTATTCCCATTGATGAACTCATTGAGAAAGCCGATGGCTTTGCTGGAGTCTTCCCCGGTAATGTGAATAACATCGACCTGATTCAAGATCACATATGTATTAGTAATAAATAATACTCCGTCCATTTCACAAAAAGGACCATAGCTGAGAATTTGTAAATTCAAATGAGACTCTTTCTGTCAGACAAATTATTTTTTTTTTCAAATGAGATTTTTTTTCTTCTCAAATTGGACTCTTTTTGTGGAATAAAACGAGTAATCTCTGGTATTAGGAAAATTTTAATTTTTTTTGGTTGTTGTAGAGCACAAATACGAGATTGTGAAGAAGCTGCAAGAAAGGAAGCACATTTGTGGTATGACTGGAGATGGTGTGAATGATGCACCAGCGCTTAAGAGAGCTGACATTGGTATTGCGGTGGCAGATGCTACTGACGCAGCCCGGAGTGCATCTGACATTGTTTTGACTGAGCCAGGGCTAAGTGTGATCGTGAGTGCTGTGTTAACTAGCAGAGCCATATTCCAGCGTATGAAGAACTACACCATTTACGCTGTTTCCATCACAATCCGTATTGTTATGGGATTCATGCTCATTGTACTCATCTGGAAGTTTGATTTTTCGCCTTTCATGGTGCTCATCATTGCCATCTTGAATGATGGAACCATCATGACCATCTCTAAGGACAGAGTGAAGCCATCTCCTGTGCCTGACTCATGGAAGCTCAAGGAAATCTTCGCCACTGGCGTTGTCCTTGGCACCTATCTTGCTCTTGCAACTGTGTTGTTCTTCTATTTAGCTGCTGAAACCGACTTCTTTTCAGTAAGTTTTCTTTTCCCTTTTTCTTTTCTTTTTTATAAATAACTTCCTGTATTGACTTCCAATATTATTAAAGATTTTTCATATAGTCTATAAGGCCTTATTATCCTAACACACCTAAATATTTAATAACAATAGAAAAGACGGGTAACAATTTTCTGATATTGCAGAATGCATTTGGAGTTAGGTCAATCAGGGAACACCCAGATGAGCTTACTGCAGCACTTTATCTGCAAGTCAGCATAGTGAGTCAAGCACTCATCTTTGTGACAAGGTCGCGCAGCTGGTCATTCATTGAACGCCCTGGTGTATTACTCATCACTGCCTTCCTTTTGGCCCAGTTGGTGGCAACCCTCATTGCGGTGTATGCTAGCTGGAGCTTTGCAAGAATCCAAGGTGTTGGATGGGGATGGGCTGGGGCCATTTGGATCTTTAGCATCGTTACCTACTTCCCTCTTGACATTCTCAAGTTCGTCATTCGATATGGATTGAGTGGTCATGCCTGGGACTCTATGATCCAGAACAAGGTACATCTAAACCAAATACTTCATCCGTTCCACGAAAAGAGTCATGTTTGTATTTTTTTTTTCCATTTTCTATAAATAGCATCGCTAAACTAATTATTCATTGTTTTAAGGGTAAACATGAAAAAAAAAATTATCTTTATATTTGTGAAATGATACTCTTTTTGTATAAAGGTCTAAAGGATAGAGTACAGAAAAAAAAATGCATAAAATATTGAACCTTGTAGAAATCGGCTCACATTATTTTGTAAAAATTGATTTAGACTGCTTTCACAACCAAGAAAGATTACGGGAAGGGAGAGCGGGAGGCGCAGTGGGCAGTGGCTCAACGCACCCTTCACGGCCTGCAGACCACTGATAATAACAATTTGTTCAAGGACAACAACAACTACAGGGAATTGTCTGAGATTGCCGAGCAGGCTAAGAGACGTGCTGAAGTTGCGAGGTATCAAACATTCCAAAATGTTCATTTGGCAATCAATTTTATATATACGTGTACTATAAAGATATATCTATATGATCTTATAAATCCTAGATATTATGTAACTATTTTAATTATTTTTTTAAATGTTCTCTTAAGAGTTCAGGTTAAGGGAACTCCATACACTTAAGGGGCATGTGGAATCAGTGGTCAAGCTAAAGGGTCTGGACATTGAGACCATGCAGCAGCATTACACTGTGTAAGACTACGAAGGTGCCAAAAAAATTATTATGTCAAGGAGAGCAGAATTGGAATCACAATAGTGAAATGAGAATATTTTGCTCATTTTCTTTCTTTTTAAAAATTTAAAATTTTACCATTTTTCATTGCAAATGGTAGTAGGAATGTTGGATGATTCGTGTAATATATATGGGATAAAGGCCTAAAAGGATGAGCGAAATAAACTATTGTCACAATTTTCCTACATGTGTATGGAAAGCCTTGATATTTATGTAAGGCAATCCATTAGAGCCAGCGAAGATCAACACTACCAAAAGATATTATAATATAATTATAATTTCGAATATATTGTGGTATTTTATCCTAACATTAAATAAATAAATTTCTTTTATAGAAATGATAAAGTAAAGGTATATTAAATTTTAAAAAAATAATATGTATTTTCATGACAATTGTATTATTACTAGTGAGATGATAGGTTATAAGCTCATAATTGAAGTATGTATATATAATTTATTTTTTTAATTGTTATATCCCACCTAATATTTTTAATCCAACCATGCATTACTATGTAAGTGACAATTATCTCTTTTAAATTTTTATAAGAAAATTTGATATTTCCGCGAAATTTCTGTATTCCATTATTAAATAAAATCTCTAATAAAGACATTTCACATAAGTTATATATTTTTTATTTTTTTAATTTAAAGTTTAGGCTCCGATTAAATTATTTTTTAAAATTTTTCGATAGTGGTATATTAGTGAAAATGCAATCAACTTGAAAATAATTTATGGATTTAAAACATGAAATGTAAAAAAATGTTTTCGACCTCTTTTCAGTTTGGTAATTAAATACCAAAAAATTAAAATATTTTTATTAAAAATATGTTTTTGGCATCAAATGGAACCTTTATATCAAAAGGAGATATTTATTTTTTTGTTCTTTGTATGTGAAACAACAGTACTATACGTATGTTTAATAAAATGTTTTTTTTTTTAAATTTTTAAATTTTAAAATTTAATTCATAAAATTATGAAGGTATATCATTGCAACTTTCACCATTATATGAATTGATCCTTTTTTTCGTATGCGTCAAAATAAAGTTATTTTTGTGGAGAGGACGTGAGCACGTTTTTCCCCCTTCCCGCCATTTAGGTTTCCCGCGTTTGTCTATTGCACCCAACAACCGCTTCTCATTCTTCTCTATCTATCCTCCTGAGCGGCCGCTATTCAATAACCCTTTCTCTTTTCGAACTTCCGTCATGACGGCGACGCCAAAATTGACAGAGTATGAGCGCCAAAGGCTCGAAAACATAAAGCGCAATGACGAAATGCTCGCCGCTCTCAAGATCCAGTCCAGGGCCAACGATCTCGCCGCCTCATCTAAGCGCCTCAGGTTTCTCTCTCGAAATATTACTCCTTCGGTCCTCTTTTGATTTTTTAATTTCAGTTTGGGAAAACCCAAATTTAGATTGATTTAAATTCATTCGATTTGATTATTGTGAATATATTTGTAATTATTGTGAACTATTTTGCTAGTACTACTAATTGCAAATTTGGGAAAACGCTCATGGATTACATAAATTTTTAATTTTTTTGGTTTAATTGGCTTCAAAAGTAAGAAGGGAATTTATTTTTTTTGGCGGAATGGAGGGAGTATTATCAATTTCAGGCATGTTCAGTACATATAGATGTACTCCATGAAAATATGTATAGATCCAGGTATAATAAACTAAATATTTCTCTATCATATGGCAGAATTCAGACCAAATCTTACAAAGTTGCCCCAAAGAAGAAACCAAAAACTGAAACACCAATTGTAATTAGGCATTCACTGAGATCCCGAGGCATGGCACCAGATCCTTCAACTGCAGGAGGCCTTAAAGATGAATTTAATGAATCCCTAAGTAAAATCCCCAAATCTCGTCCCACCCCTAAAAATACTATTCGCGGACCGGGCCCTGTATTTATGAGTGAGGCATATACTTGTGGTGACTCGGGGGATCATAAACTTATTGAAACAATTTTGGGGTTTTCAAAGAAATCCCAATCTAGTCATAGTGATACTTCAGTAGTGAAGAGTGAGGAAAATGACGACTGTGGTTGCTCAGAAATGAAAAGTAGGGATTTTGGTTCTGTTGATCTGGAGACATTGAAATTGGAACCGGAAAATATTGCTCGGGTCGTGCCAAATAGAATATTTTCTGTCCAGTTCTTTCCATGTCAGGATATGAGAATGATTGTGGTGGGGAACAAGTTTGGAAATGTGGGATTTTGGAACCTTGATTCTGTAGAGGAGGACGGAGATGGAATTTATGTGTATCGAACTCATTCCGAGGCAGTTTCAGGGATTGCAATTCCACCATTTTACATGTCAAAGGTATTATTATTCATGCTTGTTTTATTTCTTGAGGATGTATACTTTATAGCTCAACTAGACTGCCATAATCATTAAATTTTCTGACTTATGGGTTGCTATGTCTAATAGCGATTGGAACTGACAATAGATTCATTCATCTTGTAATTTTAAAATATCTGGAACTAGCATATTTTCTTTTCACAATGATTTTGCATATTAAATCATTCTTATGGTGGTTATGCTTGTGAGTTGCAAGCAGATGTTTACTTGCTCTTATGATGGATATGTCCGATTGATGGATGTTGAGAAAGAGACATTTGCTCTGGCACATTCCAGTGATGATCCTATTTTCTCTATTTCTCAACGGCCAAACGATGCCAAGACCTTATATATTGGTGAGGGTCAAGGAGAGCTTAAAATTTGGGACGAAAGAACTGGAATATGTTCATCCTCGTGGGGTTTGCATGAAACTAGGATCAACACCATTGATTTCAATGCATGTAACACTAACATAATGGCCACAAGTTCAAGTGATGGGAACGTCTGTATTTGGGATCTCAGAAAGGTTATTGCAGATAAGACCGTAGCTTTGAGCACGATTGCCCATAAAAGGGCTGTGCATGGTGCTTACTTTTCGCCTTCTGGAAGTTTTCTTGCTACTACAAGGTGTGTGGTGTTATGCGGGCCTTATTGTATTGTCTTCTGATCTTGAATCTCAGTTATAACATAGTATTAAACTATTTATTCTACAGAACATACACCATATGGCAAATTATGGCTATGCATATCAAAGGATGATGGTTTTGTTTGTCTAACTACCGTGTCGAAACACCTATAGACTTTCTTTTTTGTAGAGGTACTTGTTCACTGTTAGGGATTTCAGTTGAGTAATTAATTTCCTTGCCATATTATTAATTCCTTTTAATTGAGAGCCTTTTGCCTTTTATTTATTTATTTTCTTAATTCAATCATATTTAATACTAGCCTAAATGCCCTGCATTGCCCAGGCTAGATGCAAATTTTTATTACTGTATTCTGGCCTTTTTTTTTTTTGTGTAAAATATTTGTTATAAGTTATGAAATAGTTATAGGACTTTCGAATAATTTACTTATTTGTTGTCAGATATATTGCCAGATTTTATGCTACCGACACTTTTATTTATTTTTTCAGTTTCTGTAAAGAGGCTCAAATATATCTGCAACAGTTATGCATCTGAACTATAATTTAATGTTGTAATATGTTTTTATTAAGGATGACTTTCTGTAACTGTTGTATACATAGTATGAATGGTAGATTTTGAACTCAGTTTGGTGACAACTTGACCGAGTTAAGAATTTAAAGCTAATAACACTGGGTCGACCAATGGTAGATGAACCAAAACACTGTTCAAACCGGGAGAACAAACTCAGTGTTTGTCTAATTACATAATATGTTGATTTCAATATGTTCATACAGTTTTGACGACACTGTTGGGCTAGCAAGTGGAGCTAATTATGACAATATATCTATGGTCCAACATAATAACCAGACGGGAAGATGGATTTCTTCATTCAGGTGCGCGTTATCCTAAATTCCTAGTGAGTAGCGATTATACTAGCTCATTTTGTAAATATCTTATTCAGTTTCTTGTTGATCTGAATATATTTCCAGGTGGAAGTTTCTGAAAATTTTCCATATTGTTATACTGGTTTATGGCCCAAATTTAGTCACTAGTTTTGCTGAAACTAAAATCTTTGCTCAGAAAACTAATACAACGTATATGTATGCACCATCTGATCCTAAAATATTCAGCATCTATTTATTGAATACGCCATATTCAGAAACAGAATCAATTTGTTACTCTTTCTGTTCCAACAAAGTCACGTTTGTATTTTTGCAAAGCCTAGAGATGTCTACTCTTCCCGACAGATATTATACTATTTCTTCATGTTATTGATGGTTTGACTGTGGTATTATTGCTTTAAAGACAAAAGAATGAACTGACTTTGTGCATTCTTAATAACTGTTTGTTTCTTTTTCCTATTTGGGGAAGCAGAGGAATATGGGGCTGGGACGATTCATACGTGTTCATTGGCAATATGAGGAGGGGAGTTGACGTTATATCTACAGGTGGGAAGAGGTGCGTTACTACTTTGCAAAGCCCGGAAATGTCTGCTATTCCATGTCGATTTGCCGTGCACCCTTACAAGGTCGGAATGCTTGCGGGGGCCACAAGCGGAGGACAGGTTTATGTATGGCATCAGAATTGACATGTTGACAATCGGAGAAAGGAAACATGATTCTGTTGGCAATAAAAGGCTTCAGTTGGGTTGCGCCATAAGGTATGATGAAGCTTTTGTCCAATTAGTTTTGTTTTGGGTTGGGGGTTGATATTTTTACATTTGACTTGTGTTAGTTGACCGGTCACCAGATAAAGTTGAATTATTTGGAAATTTTCTCCTGTATGCTTTTAAAATATGAAGATGATTTTCTTTTCTTTCTCTGTACCGGTAGAAATGAATTTTTCACTGCGGTTTGTAACTTTGTTATAAATTTCTACATTTCTGTATTTGTAGTGCTCTATTATTTTGGGTGTAATTGTTAAATTGGCTGAATTCATTATGCTCCGTTTGTTTTAAAATATATATTTTTTTAAATTAGAAATATGATATATATATATATATATATATAATTTCTTCTCTTAGACTAAAAATTGTCATGAAGTTCTAATATGTTTCAAGAAGGCTATATGTATTTAATATTTACTTTTCAGATAGAAGAAAAGGATTTTCATTTCCTACAAACTTCTGCAGAATTTCAAAATCACATACTAAGGCTTCAAACTCATTTAATTAATTAATTTTTTTGGGCAAGTCTTCTAAGCTCTCAATTTTTACTTTTCCCTGCTTTATAAGATGTCTTTTGCCTTTAAGCGAAACCAAACCAAACGAAACTATCCCTATGGTTAAACAAGACAGTTGTTGTCGAGCTTTCCATGAACATTTAAAGTTTTCATTACACCAATTTCAGGATCATATAATAATAATAATAATAATAAT
>JAUMHB010006450.1:14033-24856 GCA_032359685.1 Pittosporum tobira
TGTCGAGCTTTCCATGAACATTTAAAGTTTTCATTACACCAATTTCAGGATCATATAATAATAATAATAATAATAATCAACTTTCCTTGTGCATCAGCTCCCACAATTTGCCTATTCTGCGAACAACCACCCAGCAAACTTTTCATCCCCAAAATCGGACGTTCTCTATGATGAAAACATCAACAAATTCATCTTCCTTCTCGACCAGATCCTCCCGTCGATACTCTACTCATCCAGATCCTACCGTGGATGCGTCGTCATGGCAAAATAACCCTTCCAATCCACAAGACAGACTTCTGATGGAAGCCGTGACAGTATGGGCACTGGAATATGACGGAAGTCGAACCACACTATAACACGCCTATTCTCCGATGGTCATCTTCAAGAAAAGCGAACCAATAAGGCACGCCGTTCAAAACCAAAGAACACTTCGTAAACTCAAACTCGATTTTGGGACCTTACACTTCAAACATTTTTCCACAAGCCAGTATTAGTGCGTGCTATAAACATTAGACTTGAGATTCAAGTTTCAACCCTGGTTTAACACTATGTACTCTAATGACCTTATAGCACTCCGCCACAGGATCGAATCCCAACCCAATGGAACAAAAGCGTGAATGGTAGGGTTCTGTTTCGTGACCGGAGAGGGGATCTTCAGGAATTTTCCGGTAACGGGTTAATGACGTAAATAAGATTGCTCCAGGAGGTGTTTTACAGAAGCAAACGACGCCGTTGTGGGTTCCAATGGCCTCCACGTAAGCTAGTGACTGGTCGAGGACGATGCGTGTGATATTAAGGGATGGTTGGAGAGAGAAGAAAGTGAGCTTACCCAAGGTCTGTTTGAGGAGCGGCGGTGGGAGAGGTGGAGCGAAACGAATTTGGGGCTTCGGATAAGGGATTTCCAGGGTTTACACATGATAGAACTGTTTATTTTCAAAAATTCCAATCAGTATCGAACTGAATAGTATTTTCGATTACCAAATCGTTATAATTAATTTTGGTATTAATTTGGGACGAGTTTGAATTTAATTTTTTTGTTCGATTAGGTGTATGTATTTTTATTTTTCCTAAAAAATTATTAGAAAATTATGTTTTATTTATAATGACGAACACTCAAAATAATCAATTCTTCCAAGTGAAATTTTAATTACAGTACTTTAATTTAATAAGCATATGTTATAAAATTTGAGTTTGACATGGCGGCCATGAATGGTGAGAATTTGTCGAATTCGGAGTACATAAAGACTTACAAATTTAGAGAGAGGGTGAGAAAGGAGGAGGAATTAGGCAAGGTGGGCGTTATCGTAGAGAGAGATCTCCTACTCCTACATGGAAAATGAAAATATTAAGATAACAATAAATAAAAAAAATAAAAAAAAACATCTATTAATAATTTAAGACACTATTTGGGAGAAATAAAAGTATGATATAAAACCTTGAGCGGTTACAAGGTTCATGACTTCCTGTGCTGTGATATAAGTGAGGGAAGAAGGTTTACTTCTTGTGATCGGTATAGAATGCAGGAGTTCGATAAATTATCATTACTCTGGTTACATTTTAATACAAAGCCACAAAGTTCGAATATATAAAATGGTTTGGTGCAAATGGAAAGATTACTTGTTTGTCCAGTTTTGAGTTGACTATCTCAACAACTAGATTTTGTACCTGTGGTCCAATTAAGTGGTTATCTTCTGAAATTTAATAAATTAACATTAAAAAATTTAAAATAAAATAAAAAACTGTTTGCGAATTGACAAATCGGTATCGAACTATCCTCGAAATATTCTATCTCAAAAGTCCTGATATTGAAATGTCCTGCAACTGCAAAATTAGTTGTGATTTAGTACACGAGTTGTACCGAAAAAACCGAACCAATGATCACTCACGGATCTGAAATGGAGGAGGTCTTGGATGGAAAGGCGGGAGAGGATGTTCAGAACGACGTCGTGTGGGAGCTTGCAGTCGGATAATGGCCGACTGTTTGATTTTCTGGGTTTGCTTTCGTGCTTTTCCCTTTCTTCCGGTTGGCGCCATTTTTATTAACGCTCTTTTGTAAGTTTTAGAAATAAATAAAAGAAAAGAAAAGAAAAAAATAAATTTTTTTTGTGTGCTTGTGAATTTTTTTTTTTTTTTTTTTGTAAGTTATACAAAAATAAAATAAATAAATAAACTATACCGTCATGATGTTATTGATTTTTATGAACATGACATGTAGATAAAATTACGGTGTATTACAAAACGAGAATAATACGAAAATTATAAAAAATTTGCAACTGACCTTCTCTTTTCTATTCAATTCCTTCCAATTTTAAGAAGAAAAGTTTAGCTAGAAAACCAACCAATTTTTTTTGACTTTTCTTTTCTTTTCTACTTTACAAAGAACTCACAAATAAGAAAGAAAAAAAAAATTATTTTCTATAATTATTATTTTTTGGTCCATTCTCAAACTCATAAACACAGAATAAAAGAAAATGTCTGTCGAAAGTGTTCGGCATAAAGCCTAACCATCTTAACAATAAAATAGAATGGGTGGATCGGGCTAGAATTTTGATTATTTATTTCTGTAGGCTGGGCTGACACATTACAGGCCCGTCTTTCTCCAGTCACAATCAGCCCAACTAGCAAAAGAAAGTTGATTTTGATTTTTAAATTTTTGCTGATTAGACATAATCAGTAGCCTAACTAGTAAAAGAAAGTTGATTTTGATTTTTAATTTTTTGCTAATTAAACCTAATCAGTACTCAGTAGTCGGCAGCAAACCTTTTTCATAGAACTTATTTTGACAGTAGGTTAATGAGTAAATATCCAAACGGTGATTTACATTATTACGACGACATGGTATTACACACAGAAAGAGTGAAAATTGATTAAATACGAGTTAAACATTTCTCTCACGAATTATATGAATGATATAATATTACATCAGCATAATAATATAATACAATCGTTATATTAAATATTTACTAGGTAACTATAAACATTTCTCTCACGAATTATATGAATGATATAATATTACATCAGCATAATAATATAATACAATCGTTATATTAAATATTTACTAGGTAACTATTTATAATAATTCATTTTTTTATCACGCCCTTGAATATTTGAAGCTATGAGAGCCTATTTATCGGATCTTGACGATAATAGTGGATATAAATTAAAGGCTCAATCCTTAATGACTTCATTAAGGATGTTTAGATTAAAACAATTTTAGTCCTTGTTTCATTTAGTATATAAATTCTGTTTAACTCGACCAAATCATTTTAACTTCTTGTAGCATCTCTCACTTGCCGGATGTTAACTCGATTTGTTTAGGTAAGTAATTTTTTTTTTTATCGAACTCAAATTCGATTCGTTTAATTAAATAAATTTTTTTTAATCAAAAATTTGATTGATATCAAATTTTTAATAAGTCAAACTCAAACTCGGCTCATTAAATTAAATTAAAAGACAATTTTTAACAAATTCAAACCGAGCCTCAAATGAACAAAGCTGAAAGCTATTACACGGGTTCCCTGCTCAGTTGATTACTCTGAGCTTTTCCTTACTGATTCGCGAATAGTTGAAGAATGCGTTTCATAAAAATAGAGACATTCATGATCAGACAGAGAGACAAACAGACAACCATTTCGATGCCAAAAGGCTACAAATCTAAAGCATTCTTACTAATAAATAAATTCCCAAGGAGAAGAAGCAATTCAGAAGAAACCAACTGCTGCTTCAATCAAATTCATCTCCCAGCGGCATCAAATATATATTTTGCAAATCCAAGAAACAATACTCTGCACAACAGAAATAACATTTTAACAAGTAACACAAATATGTAAACGCTATCATCCTATAACAAGAAACAATAGTCATATTTGAAGCAAGTATTTTCCACATTTTTGGACAACTTCTAACTATGAGTATTAGTTAGAGACTTATCTGCCGTTGTGTTTCATTTATTATAATTAACAACTGATAATTAAGGTATTTATGGGTTTAATTATGATGCATTCACCAGATATGTGTGTTTAATGAGTTCGTTTCGTATCATTATGACTCTTAAATGACACCAATTAACTGATTACCCTTCATCCTTCACCCTTATCCCTCTCATGGGGTACAAATAGAACCATTGCAAGTTCACCCCTACATTCTTGATTCATAATCATGGCAAGTTCACCCTTCCAACCTACAAGGCAGGCAGGTGACTTCCCTGTGCCCTTAGGCACCGAAATGTGATGAAATACCTCATTTTTCACATCAAACCACACCAAAACCAATCTCAAGCCATGGTTGTCCTCAAGATTAGCAAACCAATAAGGCACACCATTCAAAACAAGATCACACCTGGTGAACTTAAAAGAGATTATGGGGCCTTTGATTTCAATTTTATACGTACATTATAATATTTTTATTATTTTGGGCATAGAATTGAGACATTTGAAAAATATATTTATGTATTATATTTTTTAAGAATATTTAATACATTTATATGTTATGTTTCGCATTATAATAAATAAATAATTTAAGACATAAAAAATTGGAAGGGAGTGAGTACTAAGAAAGTGCATCTAAAATCAAAATAGAAATGTAAAAGAGCTCTTATAATTTCTAGTGGATTCTATTATGTTCCTGAAGGTCAATAATGTTTACAAGATAATCTATATATATATATATATCTGTTCCTACATATGAAAGGCAACAAAGTTTGATAAAACTTTTGTTCCAACCAGCATTTATTTATTTGATAACAAACGTACAAATTCAAATATTCACCCAAATCAAATCAAGATAAACATAATTTGATTTTACCGTAATGCCCTCTCTAAATGTTTATCTCAAATATCCTCCTTGCTTCAGGTACCACAATGCCCCTTGGGCTGCAGCCTCCCCTGCATCCTTCTTTTTGGACGATGGATATCCAACAGCCTCGATAATAGTACGTTCCGGCTCTTCCATTTCCACAACCACCTTGAAAGTGAACCTGTGCCAGAATTTCGGCCCCATGATTTAGCAATGCGCGCAGATGAAGTAAAACTTTAATGCTAATCTTTTTAAGGCTGCATTCTTTAAACATAAATTAATGGAACACTTTCATAAACTTACTCTTTCAGGTGATCTGGTCCCGTCTCATTGTAGCATGTAAATATGGGGTTAGCTAAACAGTTGGCAGCACAAAATTCAAACAAACGCGATCTTGCAGTTTTCTTGATTGAACCACCTAAGTAATTAATTTTGCAGTCAGAAAATATGATAGAAACTATTATTATATATATCCAACCATATATATATATATATATATATATAGTTTGACTAATCATTACCTGCGGTCCAAGAATCACTAACGTTCGTAGGCTCTGCACTGATCGGAAGGACGTTCGATGAATGGCCACTTGAGGATGCGTTCAAGTTCTCAACAAATCCAGTGACAGATGGAGGAATGACATTGGCTGGTATTTCATCATAACCAATCAGTGTAGCTTCCATCTTGCGGGTCAACTTCACAATGTCCTCCAGCATTTTGGTCTTGGGTTTGTAACCTTGCTCCTGCACATAGAGAGTTAATGAGCACTGTAAAAAAATTAAATTAAATGATAATAATAATAATTCAAAGTCAAAATCAAAATCTAGATATTCCTGTTTATCTGTCGTTTAGCTATTTACCTTCAATGTTGAAAGAACTTGCTTTGCAGCTGTTCTTTTTGCAGCTTTTTTGCTGTGGTTGGTAGCACAAGCAGTTACCGAAACATCTTTTCCATTCAATTTCGCTTCAACTTTATAAATTTTATCCTTCAATGTAGCTACAAACTCCAAATCCCAGTTATGAGATTGGCAAAGTTCCACAATTTCTCTAAGAGGATTAAGCTCTATTCTGGAAAAGCTCATAACAGGTTCGAGAAACGAGAGCATTGTCTTCCAAACCTGATTCAAATTGAATCCGGTGTCCAAAAGAATGGCACCAACACAAGACTCCACCAAGTCACTCAGTGCCTGAATAAAAGCAAATAAAAAATAAAAATATATACTTCAAGTTCATAAATTTTGAAAATGGAACCTTTTTTTTTTTTTGTAGAAAAATAAGAGTTGCGGTGACTACCTTAGGGAATTTTGGTGCTTCAACTAGATCCTTATCCACCAAAGATGTTTTAGTGAATTCGACGTATTTATCCATAGACTTGCGGAGGGCATTAGAGTCGCAGATAATAAATTTGTGGAAGGAATGATTTACTGCAATGTCAGCTAAGCAATTATTGCTTATGTACATGGATCTCAAATCTGTCAATTGACCCGGATTGAGATTCGGATACACAGAATACAGGTAGGATGTGATCAGATAATCCAGGGCAGCATCTCCTATAAACTCGAGCCTCTGCTTGAGCCATTCAAGTGTCACAAATTGTAGTACCACTAAAAAAAATTCAAAAAAAAATAAAAGTTAAAAAAATAAAAAAAGTAAAATTAAACCGGGTGCATACAACATACCTGATAGCAGCCTCCAGTATGATGGTTGTAAGAAGGATGGATAAATGCCTGTAAAAGTAGACTTTTATGAATAAACTGATACCCTATCAGTTTCTCGAGGGCAGTTATGTCTAGTCGTGAAGAAAGCGAGATACTGCTTGTGCTTGATAAAATTATGTGGCTGAGTTTTGTGGAGTCAAAGTCAACTTGAATGCCGATCCAGTGAAGAAAAGCAATCGCAGCCTTGAAGCCACCGTCAACGATAAATGCACCGATAAGACCTTCTACCATATCTGCGACATTTTTCTTATACAGCCAATGGTGGGACTCATTGCACCTAACTTCCTTCTTTGAATGTATCCTTTTCTCTGTTTCCTTCTTACATACAACCTGACAAGATCGGCCCAATGCAAACAGTTGGCTGGGTTCTAGCGGTTGGTCACGCATGTATACCTGAAATAGAAATAATAAATAAATGAAAGCATAAAAAAATTAAGAAACTAAAGTACATAAAATAAACTCTCTTTGTTCCAAAATTAGAGATATGCATGTATTTTAATGTAGTACGTTTGTGAAACATTAAAATTTAAAATTTAAAGTGAATTTAAAGTACTACGTATAAAAAAAAAAAAAAAAAAAAAAAAAAAAAAAAAAAAAAAAAAAAAAAAAACATACAAACATACAAACTTTGATATTTTGAAATTTTGACAAATTTATATCATAATTTGAATATTATGATTTTACTAACATAATTTGATAGAATTCAAAAAAATATTTTTAATTTTAAAACGAATGGAATGGAGTATAGACAAAGATTCATAATTAGATAGAAACTCACAATTACCTGTAAACTACTTCTTGTCGCTAGCTTATATAAGTTGGCATTACTTGTAGTATTTGAACGCCTTCTAGTAAGCTGTCCTTCATCGAGGGTATCATGGGAAAGAAAAAAATGTCTGCCAACTGCATATTTTAGGAAAGCGTCGCCAAGAACTTCAAGTCTTTCAAGCGAAAAGTGCTCCCCGCATCTCTCTGTTGTAAGTGCTTCAAGAATCTGGGGAAAAAAAATTAAATTAAATTTAAATTATTAGCACTTTTTAGTGTTTTATAAACATCATGAATCAATATTAACAGTAAAAAGTGTAAAACGACTCCAACTACAAGATGAAGAGCCTTACACGAGAAGTAGAAACTTCAGCTCCCCCGGGAAATGAAGAAGATAACCTGTTCTTTAGCTCGATTGCGACAAGCATGCATTCTAGCCGATGCATAATTGACGGTAACAAGGATATTGAACTTCCAATATCTTTCGAAAACCCGATTACCTTCAACTGAAACATTTCAGGAGGTAATTGGAAAAAGTGCTCTTCTTTCTCTTTTACTTCTGCTTTGAGACGTACATTAGTTAGTACAGGCCATATAACTAAGCATCAATAAATTAGTACAACAGTTGCCAAGACTTCCCTAGAAAATTTATAATAGAGACTAATTATTTAATTTTTATCCTGACACATAATGACTGACTAATTGCATACCTGAATTTCCTTTCCTTCGTAGTAAGTTGCCCAGGCGAAAAAGCTGCTTCACTCTCAAAAGAGGTTGATTCGGGTGTGAAAGACAAATACTAAACCTATACATGAAGATAGATTAAAAAGTTAACTCAGTCTCACATTACTACTAATCAAATAAATTGGTCCATAATCTAAATATGCAAAAGACATAAAATTTAAGGAAAACTAAGTAAATTAAATGAAAAAGTAAGTTATACTTACGTTTCCAAAAAGTGATCTTCGTAAGTCCTTGATTCTTTGTATATGCTGTATGCATTCTTCTCAGAAACAACATCAGAAACGAAGAAAAATAGATCCTTGCATGGAGCATAGACTAAACTATTGACAATATTGTCGATGCTTTCAGGCCCATTAGCAAGATGCAAATAATTGGTCAGAGGAGGAAGCCCAGCATCTTTTGGCGTCCTGAATATTTGTGATGATAAACATCTTCTGATGAGATTCCAGTCTATGGTCATTGTCTCCTCAGTTTCACGCCAAATTACAGGAAGCAAAAGGTAAAATGTTCTTGGGCCTGAGTTACCATAATCATTTTTACCCAAGGACACAAATTCGGGAATGAACTCTGATCTGTCGATGATGGCCTTGAGGAACATTTCTTGAAACTTCTCCGCCAGGACTATCTATGTGTGTAATCAAAGAAAACGAATATTGAGAAGTCTAAAAAAAAATATAAAAATATCAATTTGAATATATTGTTTGTTTACCTCATCTTTATCAAATTTCATGGCCGTGGACGGCACTAGCTCTGTCGAAACAGATCTACCAAGAGACAAATTAAGATCTAATTTCATTCTCTCAGTTTCTTCTGGTAAAGGTAATTTCACAAATAGACCAAATGGTCTATAATCTCTATCTGCCGGATGAGGACTAAACCTTACAAAGTAAGAGCTTAGACATACAGAATTCTCCGTGTTACACCATGGCTCTTTAAGGGCAGCAGGAACAAGAATCTCATGAAGTTCTCTCCTCGAATCCTCATCTGCAAATAAAGAAGATAAATTAGTCAGCATAGTTCATTAATTTGGTTTTTCTTTTTGGTCTAATAGAAAAATCTATGTAACAATACTATTAATTTGCTGATTAATTTGTTGCCTTGCACTAACCATCAGAGCAGTTGGAATCAGAACTGTCAGAGTCCTCGTTGAAATCTTGTTCTGGCAATAAATAGTTGGTCAAGGCACCCAACTGATGTAATTCTCCGCACGCTTTCAAACAGGCATCATTTTTAGCTGCTTCTTTGGAAGATTGAGGTGAACTCGCAATTTCATGCATTGGAGCATTTGAGGGGAGAATTATTTTGCATACAGTTCCACTCTCATAATCAAAAAAAGAGAACTTCGGGGTCGGGTTAAAAAATCTGCATGGAGAGTGAATATATATTATCTAATAAGACTTCGAATTAAACTGTACCCATAATAGAGGGTGAAGAAGAATTTTACTTAAAACGTACTCGTCATGCGGAAGTCTTGCACAATAATGGTGAAGTAATGAAATGCTTGTTGTAGCACTGACGGTGGCCCCCGTCGAGTCTACTTTATAAACATTTACCTCTAAATCGTCAAATGTTGCAGTAGATGTTCTGTATTCAATTTCTTCATTCATTTGATGCTCGCCTCTTTCAAAGCTTTGTATCAAAGCCATCTCCTTCTTGTTGCCACTGGAAAGATGAAAATTGAAACTTATTTCTCGGTTGGCGAACAAACAAAAAATTATGAATTTACATAAAGCATAAGCATTAAGAAAACACCTGTTGACCAGAAATGCATATTCTGACTGAGGCATGCGTGCCCGACCTCTAGATTGGATAAAACTGGAAAGAGTTTCTGGAAGATCAAACCTTATTACAAGGCAGCATGTTTGAATATCAAGCCCTTCCTCCCCAACTTTTGTTGCAACTAGTAAATTTAGCTGTGGAAAAAATGAAAAAATGAAAAATATTTATTTGTGTCTTTTATTTTCTATTAAGATTTTTTAAAATTACTATTTCTAAACAATTTGTGGCCAATAGCAGAATCTATGATAAGAGGTGGATTATTTGATCCATGGAACCATGAGGACATTACCTCACCAGAGCGAAACTTCTCAAGCTTAACATTCGTGTTTTTACGCGATCCATACTCGAGTCCAGAGTTGACTCCTATGAGGAAATCACACTTCCATGAAGATAGAACTTCAAGATTCCTAAGTATACGCAGCAAGGGTCTCACAGTTATGATTCGATTGACAAAAACTATGCATTTCATGTTTGGTTGCGACCTGTAGAACAAGAGAAGAGAGATTTCAAATACTTAGATTTGGCAAACAAAATATATTTTTAAATGGAGCAGCTGATTGGTGTTTTGAAATGTAGCATTAATCGAGTGTGTTAACAAAAGAGCATACTTTGGAATGTATCACTTTTTAACTTAACAACATGGAAAATATCTTTGAGACATATCTATGAATGGATCATGTCGGAAGTAAGTATTTTATTTAGCGGACATGCCCCAAGTATTTATGATCCAACTGCCTAATCTGTCCATACTTCCTATTCTATAAATGCGGATTGGTGCTTCGTGTGTGGATTTGAGGTCAATTCGCAAATTTAATTTCTCTGGCACAAAATTTAAATTTTTTTTTATTTCACTCAACTGTTGGAAGTCACAAAGTAATAAAACTTGCAGTTTCTTTTTCTTTTTCTTTTTCTATCTCTTTTTTTTTGTTTCTGGGGGGGGGGGGGGGGGGGTGTTTCAAACAAAGGGTAGCAACCACACCCAATTTTTAACTAAAATTAATATGGAATAAAAAAAAAATTTA
>JAUMHB010006561.1:0-27668 GCA_032359685.1 Pittosporum tobira
ACACACACACACACACACACATATATATATATATATATATATATATATATATTATTTCCTTTAAAAAAAGTCTGATTATTTTCATTTTTATATATCAAAAAATTTACAATATAGGATTTTTTAAATGAAATTATTTAAATTAAAAATAGAATAGAATACTAGATATTTCAAATGAAATAAGCATTGTCACACTTAAGCATACAGGAACTATATTAATGTACTTTTGTATAACTTTTGTCAGTTCTATTTTTCCCTAAATTACTTCAATTATTTTTATAGCGTATTAATTGGCTTTTTATATTTTTTTTCTCCTGTAAACTGTTATAATAAATTACATTTTGAATTTGTCATGGATAAATAGGTTTAAAATAAAATTGAGTTTAATAAAAGGAAATCCTGATTGACGTGTGTGTAATTGTACCGTCCAAGAGGATTTTGCATTATTGTTCATTGCACCTACAGGAATATACTTTGTAAATTCATTTGAAATTAGAGCACAACTTGAAAATTGACCCCAAAAAAGTTTATTAACAGATGAAATGGGAGGGGAAACATATACGCTTTAATGGAGGTCAATCCAATTAGGGTTAGGGACAATAATTTTAATCCTAAATTAGGGTTTTAAAACAATAGTATCCGTGGACTAAACGACAAGTTGGACGCTCGGCAATGATGACATTATTAACACCATTATAGTACCTTCCAAGACTCTAGTTGGGCGACCAATCATAGTCATGTGTCTGTTCGACCGATTCGTATGCATTGATCATAAACTCTCGGGCGATCGATCGAGCACTATGAACACGAGCCTTGCATCACTCTCGGCCACTCGTCAGGACTTGGGCCTGACCAAACAGAAATTTTGAGGCCCAATATACAAATATTGGGCCCAACAAGTGTCCAATTAGCCCAATAAGCCCGATAAGGCACGTCCCCTCAAGTGGGACCCGCAACTATTGTACCCTAGGCCTCCGCGCCCGAGCCAAACTGTTATAAATATCCCCTCATTATTATAGTCAGGAGATCCCAACTCAGAACCTCTGGTAATATATTTTCTCTCTCTAGAATTACTGTTGATGTTTTATTATTGACCAAATTACTGATTTAAGCTTCGGAGAGGGGAAACAGAGTCAAACCATCTCATGTTACCTGTATTTCAGGTCAACCAAGACCTTTCAAAGGGCCGCTTAACTGGAGGATGTGCGGACTAGGTTAAACGACAATCAAACGGTATCAACATGTTTTAATTTTTTTGACAATCATGTCTAATATAATCTGTTATGAAATTCTGTTCAGGATACATACAAAGGAAGTAATGTCTGGAAGGACAGTTTAAATTTCTAACGGTAAAAATGTCAAAAGTGTGGATAATCATTCCCAATATGTTGTACATGGTCAAATTCTATCTGATTATTGGAACAAAACTAATGTTCACAGTCGTGTATTCTCTTTTAACATTTCTTCTTCATGTGCTAATATCGTTCTCTTTCATATATTATTGACAAATAGACTGCATACCTCATTTCTTGTTTCTATGATACTGTTCACGACTCTGGCTTCTACGTTGCTCAACCTCTTGAGGGGTTTCCCTTTCCAGAGATGTTGGTACCTACGATGATTTTCTTCCTTTCACAATTCTTGTTCTTGTGTTGTTGTTTTCTTATTATTATTATTCTTATTATTATTATTATAAATTCCCAGCTCACTGACTTGGAAGTAAGTCATATACAAAATCCAATGATGTCCGTTATAAGTTGTCTACTTAATATTAAAATTATGCTTATTTATATCCAGAAAATGGTAAAAGTACAAACGAAAAACTTGAATCAACTTACTATATATATATATATATATACACACACACACACATACATACATACACGATTATAAACTCTTTCGCAAAAAAATAAAAAAGAACGACAATGAATTAATTAAGATTATGTTAGATATATACTATAATGTCGTTGAAAATTCATACAAGCTAAGATTTCGTTTATTTCACATAACTTTTTTTTTTCGATTTTTTTTCTGAAAAATGTTCTTACAATGAAATAATATTTAGTGAGAATTGTTCTTTTCTCATGTTGAAAAAATCAGAGAAAAAAAATATTTTTAATCTATTTCATTTAATTTTTTTTTAAAAAAGAAGAAGAAACACCCCATTTCTCCATCAGTAGCTCCTTATGTTACCTCTTAAAAAATGTCCAGGGAACTCCCAACACGCATGTAAATAGGTGGGGATGAGAAGCAATTCAAAATACTAAATTAAAAATTGTGGATGTATCTCGTAAGAATTTTGACTTGAGAGGTTTCTTATGAAGACTTAATAGGACCCACATAAAAACATGTAAACCGTACGCAAATGTTATTTAGTTTTAAGAACTGCTGTTTTTTGCCTAAGGTATGAGTCATCAAATCAATCGTCGTAGAAACGAAACCTAAAAAAAAAAAAAAAAAACAGTACTCGGGTAAAACTTGAGATTCATTCCATATTTGTTTAATCATATTTGATCACATCATTTTCTTTAATATTTTGAGAATAAATTGATCTTATCTTAAACTCTCTAGATTTAATCTTTCGTCTCATAATTTCAACAAGAGACAATAACCACTCAAAAGATGGTCCAAGAGTCTTGTTAAATCAAAGAAAGATACAATGTTAGGGAATGAAGCGAGGTTATTTAAATATTATTATTTCTTAACATTCTTTTCTCTCTTTTTTTATTTCCTAGAACAAGAACGTTGTCTAATTGTATAATGCACGAGGTGAAAATTGTTGAAAAAATTCGTGCATCTTATATCTTGTATTTGAAAAAATATTGAGAGTTTTATAAAATTTACACTTATTATCACAAGTACCTCTAAAATTCATGATATTTTGGATAGATATATGATGAGACGATAATTTGGTACTCAGAGGTAGCCCCAATAAAGACCTCAAGTGGACCTCAAACACTGGTACCATTGCTCCTTTTTATGCGCCATCACCAGTTTAAATTCTGGTTGCCTCATCAGGTGTCTCTTCATTTAAAATTTAATTACTTTACTATATCCGAAATCTGCAAAACTCTCACGACTCATTTCCATAATCGTTTCCAGCAGATCTCATGATCATTTCAATTCATTTTCAACACTTTTGACATGGGTCAAACGAAAATACACTGAGAGTTAATTACCCAAAACTCCTCCCCTTTTCAGTAACTTAAAAAGATATTTATCTACTTGTCTCCAGAATAACTACAAGAACCTACCAACTAAAATCTTTAAATTGTAGTAAAATACTTGTAGACGTGAAAAAAAAGAGTCTGAACTACCACTAATATTGAACTTAGCCCAAAAGCAAAAGGCAACAAACCTCAATAGGATCGGCTTCTTTACCACAAGAACAAAAATTTATAACACAACAGTTCAAGTATATCACACTCATATTAGACAGCAAGTGATGAAAGGAGTTGCTGGGATATGAATTGTGCCATCCATCATAAAACAAACCCAACTGTTAAAACTAAATTAGTCAGCAAAATAATGAAACATTGCCCTCGTTACCTTTGTTCGTAGCGTACACTGTGGCAATGGTTCCACTTTGAAACTTCTCCTTCCAAATTTCCCAAGCATTCCTGACTTGATCCAACTGCGAATCTGGAATGCCTGTGTTTGCATCCAATAGCTCTACCCAATCCCTCCAAGGAGATTCCAAAGGGTTGAGGAATCTTGAAAGTTGAGGCAACATGGCAGATGCATAAAATTCATCAACCAACTTGAGAACATCTTCTGACTTTGTTAATTGCAGCATTTCAGGTCTACTCACATTGCCAGGTTGGTTTCTCAAAACAAAGTTGTTTCCCTTTAGAATTAAAACTTCAGATGGAGCAAGGGGCAGGACAATCCGGGAGAACTTGCTCAGCGACAGCTTAAGTATATCTCTTGGGAGCAACTCGCGTTTTACTGCCACGGCTGTTCCCACCATTTTGCGGATCTAATCAAACAAAGTGCCATTTGTTAAGAATGAAAAACATATGATCAAAATTCACACAGTTAATCTTCCATCCCCAACACCCCTCTTCCGATGTTCTTTCACCCAAAAGATATTACAAATCACACGGATGTACCTATTTATACAGGATCCTGCAACAATTTTAACATCTAGAGATGTAATAGTATTACATCTCTAGTTCCCTGGCGAAAGAATCACATGGATATTTTGTCTGAGGTCTTCTGCTTTGACAAGATAAGTGACCAATCTAAATGTTAAGGACATACAAACAAAAGTATATTGTCTATAAAAAATAAATCGCCCTTGGTTATGGTACCTACATTCCAAATTACAAGAGCACTTAGCTTTGTAATTTATGAAGTGAAAGTGCTTACAAACTGCAATGCTCTTATAGTTTGAAAACGGAGGGAGTATATGGATTGCACCTCAACAATAGGAATATTTCCTAAATGCAATCCTAGTTTAAAAACACCATACCCTTACTGGTAGGTAAATTAAAAAAGTACTTGATCTATGATATAAAATCTGTAACGTAATCATGTCTAGATAGACTTACTTGATGCAACATGAACGACTCTCCACATATGGAAATCTCAACGTATCTCATTCCAAGCAATTGCTCCAGCTTTCCACAGGAACAGTAAAATATCTTTCTGAAATGGGAAGCAGTAATTCTGTCTTTCTTGTCAGGTTCATATAGCCATCTTGCACGAATGGCTAAAAGGGGATTTCGATCATTATTCAAACCATGTTTATGCTCATTGCACATGCCTGATATAAGTTTATCAGGACCAATAATCCTCGAAGCTTTTGAATTGATCCCTTCAAACTTTGTTCCAATAACTTCATTTCCCCTAATAGTTTCTTCTCCATTGCCTTCCTCAAACTCAGAGTCTGATCCTTCTTTTTCATCAAGTTCCCCAAACTCAGGGTCTGATAGCTCATTAGATAATCTTGCTCTTTTGGATCCACAAACAATTATGGGAGCGTCTTTTGGAGGAATATGTTTCCTATACTTGGATCTTATTGTATAGTTATGGAAAGGATGTTCTCCCTGCATGTCATTAAATAACACAAAATCCATGAGCAAGTCTCTCTCTCTCTCTCTCTCTCTCTCTCTCTCTCTCTCTCTCTCTCTCTTTTCTTTTTTTTTTTCTTCTTTTTTTAAAAAGTCTCTCTAAAGACATGATTTAAGCATTAAAATTATACATTGTCCTATCATACTCACCTCCCATATTATTTTATTACTTATTTCTTGAATCTAAATAGCAGTTCCAAGAAAAAGGTAACTGAAAAAGCATACTATATAATACCGGCCCAAAAACTAGGGTTAGGGCGCTCGCCCAAACCTAATTAGGACACTGAGCAACAAAGTAAACAAACTAAACTAACTAGTCTATACATTTATGGCCGATCAACCAAGTAAGCCGACCAGGCTAGGGTTAATACCGACTGGGAATACCAGAAAAGTTGCCCAATGGCGGCTACATTAAACGGATAAATCCAGGATTACGGATCTATCATCTATGGGCCTAAGAATACTCTTATTCGAGCTTAACTACCGCACATAGAATCCAACACGGATTCAATAAGGCACTATCTTATTAAATCCCTAACTTGAACACCAAGATAAGAGATTCTATATAAACCCCTTCTTATGATCATAAGTATTCATTCACATTTTCATACTTTTTCAACAACTAGTTGATGGTGTCTTTGTCTTTATTACTGATGACTTAAACATCGAAGAGGGGAACGAGGTCATAACCCCTCGTGTTTCCCGTGTTTCAGGTTTGCTATCAAGAGCCATAATTCTAAAAAGTAGGGCACAAGGCGTTTTAGGGTATTAATGATCCCAGACATCGACAGAAGGTATTTTGTGTAACAATCTAGTCCAACTAAAGCTTAATCCACTGTCCTAATAGCACTTTAGCCCACCACAAACCCAACTTAGAAGTAAAGATAAAGTTGTGGTGCTCTTAGTAGTAGACTTAAGCTTTGTACACATACGTATATCTAATTCACATCTTCTGATGTGTGAGTGGAGTACTACAATCTCCACACTTAAATTACTGACGTCCTAGGTAGGCCAAATCTACACTGATAGCCCAGGAACTTTGGTCCTTAGCCATTGTGGATTCAACAGCCTCATGACCCGCCTCCACCAACCCCGTATCGGATGACCTGATCCAAAGCTTTCGAGAGTTGGCTCTAATACCATTTTGTAGCAACCCGGTCAAAATAAAGCTTAATCCACTATCCCAATAACACTTTAGCCCTCTACAGGCTCAACATAAAATCATGATAAAATGATGGTGCTCTTAGCGGTAGACTAAATCCTTATAACCATACATATGTAACCAACATCTTCCGATATGGGACTGGGGCATTACATATTGGACAACTTTAACAGCTTTGTCATTAATGAAAATTCTCCCTAACTCAAATTCAGACGATTTTTCATGAAACAAAAAATAAGCTGTTCTCTTAATAGCATGGTTACCACAAATGCTCAACGAAATGGTAACCCTGTATGAGGGAATGCTACCTATGATCTTGGTTCAATAACTAAATGTTTTGGTACCATGAATTGGATAGTTCACAGAACGCGGAACGCATGCCTAGGAGAGTTTCAATGTAACCATGATTAATAGTATATGATTAATAGTATAAGAGTATTAAATCAAAACTATAATTAGTACGTAGTTTTCAATATAGAACTCTTCTCAGCTACAAGTATAGCAACATACACCCATGCTTCAATTTTTTACGCAATATAAATAAATACTTTAATAAAGCCTGATCTCAGATTTCAGACTCTGCAAAATTATCATTTTGAGGTCAAAATGGATACAGCAACCTTTTGACAACTTCCTCCATCAATGGAAAGATTGTAACAAAGAAGGACCTAGATTTCAGAGTCCGCCAAAACTATCATTTCTTTAATATGTCCTTCACAACTATAAGACTCCACAGGCATAAAACATCACAAGCAAAATCAAAGAATGGTACCCCAATGCTGAAGCATATAGCAAATTAGTATTCGTTCACGAAAAGCAAACTTCATAGTTTTTATATCTTCCACAAAATGGCAGCAAACAGTTTCTACAAAAATCTTTTCTTCGCATATATATGGACCTTGGTCCATGGCCACAGTTGGCCCCAAGGTAATTGGGGCCAACCCAATCTCAGCGTCGGGTGGCTGAAATTAGTAGAGCTCATAGACATCGCAGTTCATCTAACTTTTAAAATGAGATGTATAGAGTTAGTCTCAGTTTAAAAATGCAACGAAAGAGTTCCTAACTCCATACATCACACAAAAAGAGTGTGCCATATGGAGTTCGTATCAGTTTAGAAGTGTGACAAAGTTGGCCTTAACTGATTACAGCTATTTGATCTCTAAGTTGGAGGACTAATATTTGTTGCTGCATAGGTCTGATCACATTTAAAAGGGCCTAAAATCTTTTTGTGTGTGTGGGTGTTAACCAGTGACACTGGAATACATCAAAATAACCTAGGAAAGACAAAAATTATCCAATGCAAGTGAAAGGATCCTACATGTAAGAAACAGGCCATGTTCAACTCCCAAAAGCACACCTCCCTTCACCCCCAACAAGTAGCTCAGTCTAAACCAAAAGCAGAACCACTAAGAACTATAGCAGTCCACAAAAACATGTACACGAACCCATCAAACAAATAATTCAAAAAAATCTATAAAAGTTACCCCCAAGCCTGGAAGCATCCATTGTCCAGCAATCTCCTTACCAATAAAAAGTTTGAACCTAGCTGCTGCGGAAAAGGAAATAGATTGTGCAAACAAAACATACCTCAAAAGAGCTCAAGATATTATTAAAATCCGACAAATGACAATCAATCTCCGCTGCACTCAAATTATTTCTTATTCCAATTATTTCAGCAGGAAGGAGGTAAGAATAATTGCGGATGTTACATTCCCTTCTTGCATCAAAGCTCCTGAAAAATAAAAGTGACTAGAAATGGTAATCAGGAAATCTAATGGGAAGTGGGACAGCAAGACAGTATATAGCGTGGAAGTCAACATAGATGATATTTTCAGCTAAAATGCCCAAAGCGGCGCTTATTTATTTCCTTCAAAGACCATGGCAAGGATGTGTCTCACTATATTACAGCATCTGCATGTTTTGTAGGCCAAGATCAATAAACAATAGGATCAGTAAGGCCCTCCAAGCTTTCACAATCTAAAGCTACATGGAAAGCGCAAGTTCATATAATGATAGCAGGCATTGTTTCTTCCATGAACAGTCAACAGTCATAGCAGGCATTTCTAGCAAGAGGGTTTGCTACTTTCGCAGAGTTCCAGTACTACTTTTCATTAAAACCTTCATTAAAGGGAAGGGAGAAAAATACTTACATTTACATGGAGTCCCTTTGAATTACGACAAATAAGTTTATGGTTTATTTTCTTTTATTTTATTGGATTATGCATCAAGTTTTTTTTTACATATCTCCGTTAATTTATTTTCATAAATTGTAATATAATAGTCGCTATGTGATTCAACTACACTTGTTGTTTGTACATTTACTTTTATGATCTTTTTTTTACTATTTTCAGTTGTTAACATAGACAAAAGCATGTACCAGACAAAAACTTAATTCAGCTACCAAACACAATGCAGCCACAATTTCGTCAATAATTAACTATCTTAAACTCACCAGATATACATATTGCTTGTTTATCAAAAAAAAAAAAAAAAGAAGTGCATGCATGCATTGTAGAATATGTTAAGGAAAATTTTATTTGGACCAAGTAATGCAAGACGTTGCCTTTGTGAAGGTAAAATGCTGAAAACTCTGATAGTGTGAGGAAGATAACAATTGATGCGATTTGCGAGAGAGATGCCATAAGGGTCTTCCTTCCATGCATAATCCGGGATTTCCATTTTCAGGGATATCATGGTTGCCAAGGAATGAACCTAGAAAGTACATAAACATGAAAGATCACCACCCCCACACACAATTAAGTTTCATTTTTTTTTAAAGTAATTTGTGCTACAACGGATTTTGTTGGTTCAGCAATTATACTGTAAAAACAAATAAGTATCCCACATACTTAGGTCTTTTTCCGTTTATGATTATCCCAAAATTAAGGCACCCTACTTTTTAACTTACATAAAATAATTTGTCCTTTGTTTTGAAATTATCAGTTAGTGAGGGCCCCCCATCCAGGAGAAAATTTTGAAACATCAAAAAACTTTTACCCCTTTCTCATTTGTTTCTAAAGTGTGTTGCGAAGTCACATGGGAAGAAGTAATTTGAGAATGATGAAGAGACACATTCATATATTCCTAAATCGGACATGTGCAAAAGAGAAACTTTACTCCTTTGTCGGTTCGGCTACTTCTGGCCCATCCAATTTTGTGCAAATTCCCAAAGTTGCTCTCTTGAATTCCACCAGCTTTATAGATAGCAGCTTCCAGTTCTCCTTCAATGGCTACAATACAAATTTTTTATGTTTTAGAGAAACCACGTCCATCCAAAGCTAGGCCGAAGAAGCAACTTCACCAATTATCAGAAACTTTATCTCTAAATAATACTTCTAATCTTATTCTTCTGTTTCGCATCATTAGGTACATCTATGAAATGAAATTAAGATTGGCTTAGTCCATCTTTTAACGCTCTAGCTTTCTCCCGAAGTTTGCTTACTTTCTCATTCCTAAATTCTTACTATTTCTACCATTCATTACTCTCTGGTGTGCAAACGAGCCGAGTCAAGCCGAGCTTTGCATGTTCGAACTTGGCTCGAATTGGTTCACGAGCTGTTCAAAAACACTCTTTGCAAGCCTATACAATCTCAATTGAGCTTCATACACAAGACTATAAATGAGCATGTACACGAGCCTGCAAACGAGCTAGTTTGCGAACACTCCTTGTGAAATTAAATTTCTCTAAAGAAAAATCTATTAGTCAATATTGTCTCAGATTCATCAAGTAGAAAATTATTTACACAATAAAAAGTATATTTACTCAAAATTTTCTTACAGTTAAAAAATGAAAATTTATTTTACTATTTGAGTTAATGGGTTGAGGCTATTATACCACAAACAAGCTTATCTTTACGTGCTTTAATCAAGTCTTATACTCAACTCAGTCTTGTCGAGCCACACACGAGCTTTGTTTGAGAAAAAATGAGTCGAGCTCGAGCTCGGCTTGTTTACAAAATAAACAAGCATTATTGTTTGAGCTCGACTCGTTAATAGACGAGCTCAAGCCAAGCATGTGTTACCAATTCAAAATTTCAAATACACTCCGAATTTAACCAATTATTCTCCACTTTAAAACACAGTTGGCTTTATGCCAATTCACATAGGATTATCTATTACCAATTCAAATTTACACATCAAAAAAGAAAAACATATGAACTGTCACGCAATACATTTTGTAGAAATTTCAAAATCAAGCAAGCATTAACTCACATCTCACCTCACACAATCTGTAATTGATGACAGGAAACGATTGATAGAAAAGTAGAATTCTAAAATTTCGGAATACAAATTCCTCCTCCATCATTGACCAGAAGTATATATGTATTGTATCATGTAAAGGGAAAGGGAGAAAATTAAAACCACTTACTGGATAGCGAGTGTTCATCCAGTTGCTTTTGCAAACCTACGCCAAATTCAAATCATAAGAGTTAAGGATTGGACAACTCAAAACATGTACTGCATATAATAGTGTGTAAATTATTGACCTCTATAATCTGTACCAATGTACCCTACGCGCATTACAACTTTTTTCTTACGGAAAGGCTCCCATTTATGGTCTGTTTGGGAATTGTAATGTGGCGGAGAAGCAGAAAAAGATGAAAAGCAGAGTACAAGTGGTGGTGCTGTTGGTACTATTCCTATTAGCGGCGAGTGCTTCTTAGATTTTGAGAATAGTAGGAGGTGAGAGGTGGTTGTTCGGCTGGAGATGGTACATGGCGAGATGATGGCGAATCGCAAGGAAGAGGCGACAGCCATGGTAATGATGGCCGATGACCGCTTGCTACCTCTCCTGTAACAATTTATTATTCCGTCCGTCCGTCCGTCCAACCTTGAAAATTAGATTTACGTTTTAAAAAATATATTTATATATTACTCCTCCCTTCTTAAAAAAAATATAATATAATATAATATAAAAAATATATAAATTAAAAAAATTATTTTTTATAAAAAATAATATATTTTTTAATCAAATATATTTTATAATAATAAAAATAAAAATAAATAATATAATATAAAATAAAAATAAAAAATAATTATAAATTTAAAATAATAGATTAAATTATTTTTTTAAACAATAAAAAAATATTAAATTATTTTTTTTAAAAGCAAAATGAGTATGTTTTAAAATTATATATATATATTGTGCCTTTAAACTTCGAAAGAGAAATAATAACTCTCACCCTAAGTTTTTATTATTTTTGAAATTCTTTAAAAAATTCTTTAACTGGTATTTAGAAATAATCAGGAAATAAAATAAGTTATAAAATAATAGTTACTTAATATAAGAATATATTTTTACTTTAATATAAGAATATATTTTTTAAACTAATTCAAATATTCTCCAATTGTTTCTTAAAAGATATATCATTCAAACTGATTAACATGATTTTCTTATTATATTTTTAAAATGAAATTATTTAATAAGAATATATATTTTATTTATGTAAATAAAATATATTTTATAATAAGCTATAATTTGAAATTTAAATAGTATAAACACTATAATTCTTTTATATATAAGTTTAATCTCAAAAGTTATTATTGTCTTTGAAAATTATGATTATGATTGAATAAATATGGATTGAGTTATTTCAATAGATAATACTCTCTCTGTATTAAAAAAAAAAAAAAAAAAAAAGTCTAGCCTTTTTTATTATTTAAAAAAAAATTTAATCTATTATTTTTAATTTTTAATTAATTTTTAATTTTTATTTTATATTAAATCAATTTTTTTTGTCTTTTTATTATTATAAAATATATTTTATAAATATAATTTTGTCAAAAAATATATTTTTAAAAAAATAAAATAAAATAAAATTTAAATTTTTTTTTTTTCTCTTTTTCGAGACAGATGAAATATAGCGTAAAAGATAAAATTATGAAAATTACGTAAAAATTTGTGAGTTTGTTTGTAAAGTCCGAGTTGCCTTTATTAGGGATCGTGAATTGCTTTGCTCGAAAACACTTCGATTTCTACAGTATATTTTTCGCCGCCCCCACTCTACACTTATCGCCTACCTGCAGTTTTCTATCTAATCCTCTCCTTCCTTCTTGTCCCTTGCCATTAAACCCTAACCAACTGAGGAGGAGGAGGAGGAGATTAACAAAAACATGAACTTATCATCAATTCTCATCACGCAATCCATTCCTCAACCCCAACACCAGATTGCCCTCCTATTTCCTCCATCTCTCAAGTCCTCCACTCGTATCGCCACACTAACACCACCGAAATCTCTCTTCACAAAACATCATCATCATTATCGGCGGCACGACTGCAGATACCGACTAAAAATACTCTGTTCTTCTTCTTCTTCATCCAACCACCAATCATCTCCTCCCACCGTTTCCGTTCCTCTCTCTGATGAATTATTTGGCGGCAAGAAACAACTCTCCGGAATTCAACTTGTTGTCGACACTATGTCACCACCTGTCAGACTAGCCACCTCTGCTCTGATTTTTTCCGCCGCTGTGGCTGGTGGCTATGGCTTAGGCCTGCATTTTGGCCAATCCCGCAACGCCAGCTTGGCTGGAGCTGTTGTGGTCGGGGCCGCAGGTGCTGGTGCCGCCTATGCCCTAAATTCTTCGGTTCCTGAGGTCGCTGCGGTCAATTTGCATAATTATGTGGCTGATTGCCCCGATCCTGCTGCTTTGAACAAGGAAGATATACAATCCATTGCTAACAAGTCAGTACTCATCAACAGTATACCCAGTTTGCGCGCGCACACACACACACACACGGAGAGAGACACACACTCTTACATAATGTACTTTTTACTGTGATTTTCTGTATGTTATCATATGATTTAGATCATTGCTAAATAGCTTATTTATCTAGCTAATCTATTGATCAATTATCTTCTGGTAATAGAACTAAGGAAGGTCCTTGTATGTTGCATTGAGTGATAAAAGGGAAGAATTGTAAATCAGTTTGACTTAGAACCTGCTTTGAGTTTACAAAATATGCCAATAAACACTGTCAGGGCTAGGATTTTTGTGGGCAACAATATTTGATTGAAGATAAAACATGCCATGAAGACAAAAATAGGAAAAAACAAAACCTTATCAAGGTAGTAATATGAAAAATACCCCCTTTGTTACAACATTAGAGGTAGTTAATCCTTTTTCATCCGTTCCAAAATAGAGGTATGTTTATATCATAGTTATTAAAAGCGCGCCTAGGCACGAGGCGAGGCGAAGCGCAATATTTGGGCCTCGCTCTAGCGAGATGCAGCGCAGAAAGAAAGGCGCGCGCTTTTAGCGCTTACTCCCAAGGCTCAGGCTCAACCAAGGCCCGCCTAGGCCCCCCTGACGACCAGTTTAAAAAAAAAAGTCTAACAGACAATCGATATTTTAAACTTGCTAGAGCTAGAGATCCATACAAAAGGGTGCGAGTTTTTCTTCTCAATTCTCATGCAATCATTAGGGTTTTCAACGACGGCCCTCTTTACTCTTCAAGATCAAGATCAAATGCTTCCACTTCTAATGCTACTAGTTCGAGCAATTATCGTCTCCGAGATGAAGATGATGAAGATGAGGAAGAATAGTAAGCACTACAAGAGACTGTCCCTAATTTTGATGAGGGTTTGAATGCATTGAATTTGGAAGATGAAGAAGATTGAAGTAGTGATGGATGGAAAATGATGTATGCACAAGAACATTAGAAAAAGAATTAATAAAGCCTTTGAACTAAGTTTTTGGAGCTTAACTTGGTTATTATCTATTATTCTATTTTAAGTACTAGTTTATGCTTAATACGTTCTTGGTTTATGATAATTTAATTTATGAATTTATTTTGTAATTATTTTTTCACGTGAGTGATAAAGAAATTATAAAATTACATTAAATTATAATATATTTATATATTTTATATATTATGTGCCTCGTTTCAGTAAAGCGCACACTTCGCACTTGCGCCTTGCGCCTAGGCTCCAGAGGACCTTTGCGCCTCGGGTGCGCCTTGCGCTTTAATAACTATGGTTTATATGTTAGAATATAAAACATATTTAGATTTTGAAATCACAAACATTGCTTCTAGTAGTAAATTCTACGTAGTTTACTATGGTCATAACCTCCGCACCTAAGGTTACTATGGTCATAATATCCCCGTCATGTGAGGAAAATAAAAATGGGAGAGGGAGAGTATATAATATATTGAAGTCCCCTACCTCTCATCATATTTATTCCTCCTTCCTCTTCTTTTTCCACTTGTATACAAGAACATTAAGATTTATTTGATTGTAAAAACGATCAATTGACCATAAAACTCAAATTAAAACAGTTAAAAATATGTGCAAGTCCTTTACCATGGCTGACTTTCTCTCTCGTCATATTTATTCCTCCTCTTCTTCTTGCTTTTAATCTTTCAGATACGGTGTTAGCAAACAGAACGAGGCTTTCAATGCAGAGTTGTGTGATATTTATTTCCGGTAAGTATAGGTTATTGGGAGAATATAATGTTGGCATATTGTGTTATGATTTTAGTTCCTTTTCCTCCTTCCCCTCGTTATGCTATTTCTGCCCACCTATGCTGAATGCTTTTGTTTTCATATGTTTTGTCATAAACTTGTTGATTATATTTTGAGCAATCATGGTGTAAGTACCTTATGTTTCAAATATTTTACTATGTCCTTTTAAATATTGTATGATTTACTCTATAAGGTATGTTTCTGCCGTGATTCCTCCTGGAAGTGAAGATCTTAGAGGTGATGAGGCCGAAACTATTATCAAATTTAAAAATTCATTGGGCATTGATGATCCAGATGCTGCTTCCATGCATATGGAGGTATATTTCCCAGAACTCATTTGTTGCTATGCTATTGAGTATGCGAAATGCCTATACTATGTTTTAGTTTCCTTCAACTCTCCTACTTGTTGGCTTCTTAGATTGGCAGGCGAATTTTCAGGCAAAGGCTTGAAACTGGTGACCGTGATGTTGATATAGAGCAGCGTAGGGTATGTTGCTTGTGATCTCATTCTTGGTCATTCTAATTCCGTGCATTTGTTGGTGGGCTCCTTCGGATTTTATACAGAGAGATTTGGGGCTTGACCATTATTGTGTCGTGCAGGCATTTCAGAAGCTGATATATGTTTCAACTCTTGTCTTTCGTGAAACGTCTAGCTTCCTTTTACCTTGGAAGCGTGTCTTCAAGGTTACTGATGCCCAGGTACTCTATTCATTATAGTACAATTTACATTAAGTTGGTTTTGAAATCTATTACCACTGTCCCTTGGAGGGAGACAAGATGTTACGACTGCCAGTGTAACTCCCTAATTCATGTATGCATGATGTCGTGGCTTACATGGAAGTCAGTGGATCTTGAAGATTTTATTTTATTTTAACATAATTATTGGTAATTAGCTACATGATGTCAAGTATTGTTATTTTTCATTAGAATGGGAGTTAGTTGTGTGGGTTGTTGAGTTGCTTGTCAGTAGGTGGTTATTTGAGTTGTGTCATGGCCTATAATATGGGATAGTGTTCCTCAATTTTGGGCTGGTAGTTTTCTATTTAAATGACTAATTGTAATCAAAGGGATGTCAAGTGAATTTTTATCAAAGTAATTCTTAATTTGTTATCTCATTCTCTTCTTAATTTCTGGAGGCAGCACTCTCTGAAGGGTTTTATCTTTGTGCTTTAACACAAGATGCCGGTAATGGTTATCATCTTATGCAACTTTAGTTTTATTGAAAATTTGAAAACCCATACTGGTAAAAATAAGCAACTTTACTTCTAAATAAATGTAAGCAACTTCAAAATTTCAATTGATGGTGGATCACTGTTCTGATTTGTCATGCCTTTATTTTTTTGGCGAGCTGAACTCTTTCTGTCAATCAGGTTGAGGTTGCTGTTCGTGACAATGCCCAGCGGTTGTACGCCTCCGAGCTAAAATCAGTCGGGAGAGGTATATAGACAGCTACTTTTAATTATGTCTCGGATAATTTCTGTAGTAAAAGTAGCTGGCCCAGCACTATTCTGTGTTTTTTGGTGCATGGTGAACTGTAGCTATATTATCTTTTGAATATCTATTTCTTACCTTGTTTCATCAGTCTTTACAAGCTCACCATTTATAAGACTTTGCTAACAAACCGTTGATGTGTTGGCTAGATGTTGATGTGAAACAGCTTATTAGTCTCAGAGAGAAGCAAAAACGATATAGGCTTTCTGATGAGGTAGCTTGCATATTGTGTTGTTATTAATAAGCTGTCTGCTCACTAATTTTTGTAATTGTTTCACTTATTTTGTTTGGTTTCTTGCAGCTTGCTGAAGATATGTTTAGGGTTCATACACGAAAGCTTGTCGAGGAGAACGTATCAGCAGCTCTTAGTACGCTGAAATCCAGGACAAGAGCACCGTAAGCTTGCAAATACTTACTTCAGGGTGAAAAAACTCCTCTGTATATAACGGAAATTACAAAAATGACTACTAGTCCTTCAGAGTATTAATGCTTCCGTATATATATATATATATATACCATGACAATAAAATGTAAGTTCTTGTAAAGAATTGATATGTATCATTGCTAGTAAAAGACCACGTCTGCAATCTTAGTCTTTGTGATTGCTGAAGGATATCTTCTTTCCCACTTTTTATTTTTTTTACGTTTACGACTGACTCTATGTTTTCTACCATCTAAAAGGTTTGTGTATCCATCAGGCAATCCAGGTGTCCCATCGAAGAGCTTGAGAAGATACTGGAATTTAATTCTTCATTACTTACTTTGAAGAAGCATCCAGATGCCAGTCGCTTTGCTTGTGGGCTTGGACCAGTTGCTTTGCTAGGTATGATTGTTACTGAAGCATGGACTCTTGTTCCACATGGACAGTATATGTTCTGAACTGTAGACGTACCTGAACTGAATTTTTTCTTAGGTGGTGAATATGACGGTGACAGAAAGATGGATGACTTAAAGCTCCTGTACAGAACATATGTGATAGATTCCTTGTCAAATGGTCGTATGGAAGAAGATAAGGTTCCACTGTCAATTTCCTCCTCCCTATTCCTCCCATCCTCCACAATATATACACACATCACATGTTTCTATTGCGTATTGTTATAAACATTTAAAAATTGAAGAACGATATTTCTGGTGTACTTCAAATTCTTAGAAATCAATAACTTGGAATAGAGGGAATTCCAAAACATTTTTAAATCTCAAAAGGCAACAAAGTTTTTATTTTTTATTTTTGAAATTGATAGCCCTTAAAAGCTACAAAGCTTGAGATAAAAGCATTCTGGAAAATTTTATGGATCGGTTCTTTCTCAGTTGTCCATTCATGCTTGCTTGCTGATGCCTTGTATAGAAAGCAAGTGAGAAACCTTCCTACTTCAGAGAAGAATTTCTGGAATTCTAGAATGAAATGGACTTTTTAAATAAATAATGCTGAACTAATCCAAATAATGTCTATATGTTTGGATTGCCTTTCACGGGATTTTTTTTTTTTTACTTATTATTTTTTATGTGGGATGAGTGTTTTGCAATGTATGGCTGCTATTATAAATACTATTCATATTTTTTTTTTAATCTTCCTTTATATGTGCTTTGTTTTGTAGCTGGCTGCATTGAACCAATTGAGGAATATATTTGGTTTAGGTAAAAGGGAGGCAGAGTCCATCACTGTGGAAGTTACCTCGAAAGTATATCGTAAACGTCTGTCTCAGTCGGTAACTAGTGGTGATTTAGAAGCAGCTGACAGCAAAGCAGTCTTCCTACAAAATCTGTGTGAAGAGTTGCAGTTTGATACCCAAAAGGCAGTTGAGATACATGAAGGTAAGTAGCATATCATATGTAGCGATAATCTAGTAATAGCATACTTTTTGTTACTATCTCTTCTGTTGTGAATACACTGCTTGCAAGGCCTTGTACTCTCATACATCATACCTTAAGATGAACAACTAAACCGTTAAACAATCTACCTGCCATCCTTGCACAATAGTTTTGAGCATTGAGTTTGCTTTAACCCACACACCCATAGATGTGAAGTAAACAATCTGTAATAGTGGAGAAGAGCCTAAGTTATATGTAAGGTACCTGTGTGTGTTACATATGCAAGTCAAATCACTGCAGAAACAGCCTCTTTCTTGATAAATAAGGGCAAGGCTGCGTACATCTTACCGTCCCAGACCCTTGCTATTAGCGGGAGCCTTGTGTACTGGGTACGACCTTCGTAGTTGTAGTAACATTAAGAAGAAGAAGAAATCTGATATAGGATCGTTTGCTTAATTTTATTTCTAGAAATTTACCGACAAAAGCTTCAGCAAGCTGTATCTGATGGAGAGCTCACTGATGAGGATGTTAAGTCGTTGGAGCGGTTGCAGGTTATGCTTTGCATTCCTAGACAAACAGTCGAAGCAGCTCATGCAGATATATGTGGCAGCTTGTTTGAAAAGGTAACCACTAAGTAGCATGTTCCCTCTTTTCTTCTCTGTTGTTTTTTATATGTAATACTCCATTTTTGTAGTCATTTAGGACCAAAAAAGATGGTAATGTGTAAACCTTTCAGTTTCTTGTTTTGAGATGGAAGTCGCTCAGGTTTTAAGAATATCAGAAAAGTTGTGCGTCTGTTAGAAATACTGCTAACTCGTCATTTATTTGTCCAGGCTGTGAAGGATGCAATTGCTGCAGGAGTCGATGGATATGATGCAGATGTCAAGCAATCTGTGAGGAAGGCTGCTTATGGTTTACGTTTAACCAGGGAGGTTGCAATGTCAATTGCTAGTAAGGCGGTGGGTATCTATCTATACACATCCATCTTCCTTTTTTTACCTTGTTTAGTGTGAGTTACTTGCTTCCTTGTTTTTATTTCTCTGAAATATTGACATTGTTTTTCTTTTGTCCAATTGTTGTGGTGGATGTACAGGTCCGCAAGATTTTCATCAGTTACATACAACGATCACGAGCATCTGGGAGTCGTACAGAGGCTGCAAAAGAACTTAAAAAGATGATAGCTTTCAACAACTTGGTTGTGACTGAATTAGTAGCTGATATTAAAGGTGGAGGAGGAGAATCATCATTGGAAGATGTTGTTAAGGAGGAGGAAGGACAACAATTAGTCAAAGAGGAGAAGGACGAGGAGGAGGAATGGGAGTCCCTGCAGTCACTTAGAAAAGTAAGACCAAACAAAAAGGCAAACTTGGGGGGGAAGCCAAGCCAGGCAGAGATCACTCTTGAACATGACCTCCATGAAAGGGATAGAGCTGACCTATACAAGACCTACTTGCTTTTCTGTCTGACTGGAGAAGTGACCAGGATCCCTTTTGGTGCACGAATCACCACAAAGAAGGATGATTCCGAATACCTTCTGCTAAATCAGCTTGGAGGAATCCTTGGTTTGACCGACAAGGAAATCGTGGAAGTGCACAGAGGCTTAGCCGAGCAGGCCTTTAGGCAACAGGCCGAGGTGATCTTAGCAGACGGACAACTTACCAAAGCCAGGATTGAGCAGCTCAATGAGTTGCAGAAGCAAGTTGGTTTGCCTTCTCAGTATTCTCAGAAGATTATAAAGAGCATAACGAGTACAAAAATGTCAGCTGCCCTCGAAACCGCTGTTGGCCGTGGAAGGCTTAGTATAAAGGAGATAAGAGAACTTAAGGATGCTGGGGTTGATTTGGACAGTATGATATCCATGAGCTTACGAGAGAACCTTTTCAAGAAAACTGTGAATGAGATCTTCTCATCTGGAACTGGGGAGTTTGATGAGGAGGAAGTCTATCAAAACATCCCGAAGGATCTCCACATCAGTTCTGAAAGGGCAAAAGGCGTTGTTCATGAAATTGCACGAGCTAGGTTGTCAGACTCACTCACTCAGGCTGTGTCACTATTAAGGCAGAGAAACAATTTGGGGGTGGTATGAACTTTCTTCTCATTATTTCTTCTGATTAATACGACTGGTGGTGGTTCTAACTGTTTTTTCATTCTTGTGATTAATATGGCATGTAGGTTTCCTCTCTTAATGATTTGCTAGCCTGCGACAAGGCTGTACCAGTATCTAAACCATTATCATGGGGGGTGACTGAGGAGCTGGCTGATCTCTTCCTTGTATACGTGAGGAGCGAGCCAGAGCCAGCACCTGAAAAACTTGCTCGCCTACAATATTTGCTGGACATTGGTGATTCTACAGCAGAAGCTCTGCGAGGGATGCCCAGGGACAGAGCACTGCCAAATGGAGGAGCAGCGGGGGATGAAGAGTTTGTTTTTTAATTTTCTGTTGTAACCAGATAGATGTATATTAGGGTTTCTGTATCGAGGCGAACAAGTTGTGCGTGTTTATTTATTAACGCACATGTATTTGCTCAATCCATTTGAGAAAGTGAGGAAACTTCACGACTGGAAGTTTTTGTATGGATATATGGTGTATTAAGATCGTTTTTGATATGGACAAATGTATCAAAAAAAAAAAAATCAAAGCAAATATAATAAATAACAATTATAAAATTAACTGGCTGAAATATATTATGGGCCATGTTGCCGGGGAGGGTGGACATGTAAATATCATTTTGATTTTTTTTTTGAGTCAAATCTGTTTAACTTACTCGAGGCCTCCATGATCGGCAAGAATAGAAGTGGAGATAGATAGTTTCCGTCGCAAATCTCTAGAGCTAGCAAAGAAGCCTCCCGTAATGTCATTAGCCAAAATGGAAAAACCATGTCGTGGAAATGCAAGAATCCACTTTGCCAACAATACTCATCCCCTCCATTAAATTTATTTTAAAAATCCCAATTACTATGCTTTCTCCACATGCAATTTACACAAAATTCTCAGAACTTATAGACTGTCTGCGAGCTCCTTTTAGGATTGAGACTTAGATTCTAGGTCAAACAAATGTTACAACTTATTGGAGATATTGGGAAACTAGAAGACTAGGTAGATTTGATACGGTGAAAAGTAAGAGGTAATGAAAGTTTTTTTGTAAAGTCTCTTATTATTGGGGGATTTGTGATATAAGCGATTTAATTTTTTTATAGTGAAGTGTTTGGAGAGCTGGAGTGTCTGGAAATATTTTTTTTCACGTAAACTGCAGTTTTGGACAAATTTTTGACTCAAGACTCTGTCCGAAGAAGAAAATTTTTTGTATTCAACCAGTGTTTCATATGCAAGAAAGATTCGGGAGTTGACTGATCATTTACTCTTTCAATGCGACTTTGTTTGATGCATCTAGTCAATGGTTTTTTCTTTGTAGGGATTGTGATAGGTAATGCCTAGTATTGGCGGATTTTTGGATATTTGAAGAGGGATAGGGGTGTCCAAGAAATATCGTGCATTATGAGATATGATTCCTCATTCTTTGTGATGTATTTTGTGGAGAAAATGGAAATATAGATATTTTGAGAAATAGGAACGAACTATACAAATTAATTTCTTATATTTACGCCTCTTGTTCTTTTGGCAAAAGAAGTTTTTTCCAAACTCAGCGATTACTTTTTTAGATTTTTTGTTGGAGTTTATTGATTTTTTTTTTTTTTTGATGAGCTTATTGGCTTTTTAGTTTTGGCCACTTGATTCAAATTCAACTCCCCCTTACTGTCTTTACAATAAAATACTTTTATTTATAAAAATAAATTTAATAGAATGTACACTATAAAAACTCTGCAAATAAATAAAGTTGCCCCCAATAATTTGCTATAAGTGAAACTCAAACACAAGCCCCGAACGAGAAAATTCAATCTATGCACCACTACACCGACGACATATAACTGATCAACTTAAAAGGGTAATTAATTCAATTACGACATATAATTGGAACATGAAACTTAAAAGATAGATTAGGCTGTCATGTTCCAACTAGATTTGAAGTCGTGAGGAGATATACATTGGGTTATGGCATATGTACAACCATCTGGCATAAGAATCCAAATTTATTGTTATCGTATTACCATTCCACTTTGAAGGCGACAGAACACTGACTGAAAAACTTGGCAAAGGGAAAAAACAAAGAAAAGTGACTGAAAAGGATAAAAGAAAGACTACAATTGAAACTAGAATTATTAGCAATGTGCCGAAGCTTGTTACAGGACAATACAAAACTTATTCCTGCTTTTGATAGTATCAGTAGCAGGTTAAATCTGCAAATTCCATAGCTAAACAAAAGTGGGCGACTTGGTCAAGTCAATGATCTCAGAAAAAACAGTCCTCCTCTTCTTTGTTTGCAAACTGGGCGAGGGTGTAAACAAATCTATAACTTCAACATCACAGGCGACTGTAGGACTCCGTAATAGAGTTGGTTGATCTCCATCAGCAGATGCTCTGATTGGAAGATCTTTCCTGGCTGGCTCAACAATACATTCTTCTTCACGCAATGAAAACATACCTCTCTCAACAGCTTCTGCTATGCAGGAAGAACTACTGGTAGCAAATGAAGAAAATAAGATGGTATCTGGGAATTTACTAGGAAGCAACAAAAGTGCATCATCTCCTTGTGAGTCTCTTTTCAGCTCTTTGGAGCTACTCTCCTCTTTAGTCGCTTCTTCAATCCTACTATGGTTACAGTCTGCAGAGCTATGAAATGTTTCCATTACTTGTTTACGATCTCCACCAGCTTCCACGCCTTCAGAGTTCCCATCATGCTCTGCTAAATTGGTGTCAACTGCTGCCTGTCCATCATCACTTTCAATGTCCCACTCATCATCTTCTCGGCACACATTCTTCTCATCAAATAATAATGTATTGTTATAACACGGGAGCTCATCCATGGAACAGATTTGGACCTTCATGTGCTCCGGCAAACTTGGGCAACCAGCACAGTGTTTTTTGTATTTTGTCGAGAAAAAATTCACGGTGAGATTCAAGCTGATCAATCATAGGCACGCACTGATTAGTAAACCACTAAACCATAATAAAATCATTTGTTTGAAATGGAACCATTGAAGGAAAAATTTATCATACCTCCCCCAGGCAGGTAGCGTTAGCATTGTCAATGCCAGTTTGATCTTATTTGCAATTCCAGAGAGGGATTTGAAAGTGACAGCTGCCTTTCTAACAGCCAGTGATTCTATAGGATGCTGCCACGCCCATTCAAACTGCATTTTTAACTTGAATGAGTTGGTAATTTCAGATAATTTATTTTTACAAGGACAGAGACAAACTGCCTTGAGACAACATTACATGTCTCTTTGATCATATAGTGTTATATGAGGTCCATTCTGATCTAGTGTCCCAGTTGCCATTAACATACTAAGAAATTACTCAGCTCTTTAAAGTCAGAAATAAATCAAAATTTCAATACCAATCCCCATACTGGGCAAAACTTACCTGTCAAAAAAGAAATGAAAAGAGAAAAAGAAATCAAAAAATTTTCTCTCTCAATAGTTTCAGCATATGTTTGTCCAAGATCTATGAACGTATTCAACCTGCTACTTGGTGGCTGTTCAGATTCATTTTAGTAAACGGAAACCATTTTATACCGTGTACTCATAGGTCAGACATGATAGAAATTTTAAAAAGGAGTGTAGTTGTGACATTGAAGAAGAGTTAGAGCATCACGCCTCTATGAAAGTAAACACCTTATCATGGCTCTTATTGTGTAGTACAAATTAGAGTTAAAATATGTTGGAATTTACAAAGTTTTACATTATTAATTGCTTTATTTATGACAAAATTAATGTCATAATAAAGTAGAATTAATGTATCATGTTTTTTGTAGAACTCCATGCGAGCTTTCCAAAGGTCAAAGAATCATGAAATTCCGTTAAGATTTGAGAGCGATATTGACCGCCAAACGGTGCATATCAAACTAGGATTTATGGAACATTAAATTCTTATCTCACATTGAATAAAAAATAAACTATTTATGGGAATATATGGATGGATGTTAGAGATGCTATCAAGTGAGAAACAAAGGCAAGGCATGGCAAGGAGGTTTTGAACTTTGACACTCATGAGCACACTCGCGGTGCAGTGCAATATCCAACACAATATTCACCTCTATGAAAGTAACACACCTCCATGACTTTATCCCACTTCTATAAAGGCACTAGCATAAAGTTCATTATTAACTACCACTGAGCTAACCCCTTGAATAATAATTATGAAATATTTTATAGCAGTTGCGTTAAAATCATGTTTGTACCTACAAACTTAAAAAGATTAGTCACATAAAAAGAGATTTAGGCACCTGCAGAGCTGCAACATTGGTAGGGAAGCCATAAATGAGCAATGCCATTTCCCAAGGGCGCTTACTCTTTGTCCTCCAAGCACCGCTTCTCATTTCACCATTATGTTGCCTGATTCTACGCTTTGGATTGACAGTAAATCTACAAAAAATGACATAAATGAGATGAAAGACGCATAAAAACTAACCTTGATTACACGAAAAGAGACTCTTGAACGAGAATACTCAAAATCCTAAATTTCAAAATTAACATGAATGCATTAATTTTAGTCAATATAATTATAAATCTTGTAAACTATTTAAAAAAATTAACTCTTTAAAATATTTATTGTTTCTAATGTTATAATAAATTAATCTCTATCAATTTTATATTTTTTAAAATTACAAGTAATTGTAGTGTATGAAGAGGAGCCACATGGACACGAAATTTCAAGAAGACAAATTACGAAGGCGAGAAGAGAGGATAGAGAGAGAAGGGCTCACCCGATATAAGTGTGACCTTTATGCCTGGGACTAAGGGAAATCAGCAGGTAGCACCCATAAAACCCACCTCCTCCCCTTTCATCATCATCTTCTAGGGTTTCTTCTTTCTCCGATCCACACCGACCCTTCTTACTTTTCCCCATTCTTTCTCCTCCTACTCTCGATTAATCTAATTTAATTTAGCAGTCACACTTCGACAGTTCCGACATAACTCAACGTAAGTTTGAAATTCAACGTCAACGGTAACCCAAATAAATATATTCTAGACCGGTTAATTTAGACATGCAATGAGCTTTTTGTGGACGAACGGACTCGGGTAAAAATTTAGGTGCGTCGAATTTTAAAATGGGTTACAAGAGGAAGCACCCAAATAAATATGTTTTTTTGGTACATTCTATAACCAATTACCCGAATAAATATAATTATAAAGAATTATTATTTTTGTAAGATTTTTTTATTTTTTTCAAGTTTTGCAAAATTTTATGAAGAGAATGAGTCTCATTAGAACTTTTTGGACCTAGTAAATTTTTTTATAAAAAATATTTACTTAAATATAAGTGGAAATGAGACATTAGTATTAAATTCAAAATTGTGTATATTAAAAAATTTCTCACTTTTTTTTTATAAGAAAAATATGTCACGTTCTTTTATTTAACTTTTTTAGTAAGATTTTCAACTACTTTTTTCTCTTTAATTTTCAAGTCACCTCTTCCATCTAGAATTTTTCTAAATCCAACTTATCTTTTTAAAATTTGCAATTACTCATACTGTCTAAATTATTACATTTTTATTTTTATTTTTTTCAAATGTATTTTTAATGGCAAAGACAGTGCATCACCCCCAAGGGGATAATTTTTTTATGAGAACTTCTATTCAATAATTTTTCCTTTCTAAAGAATTCCAAGCACTTTTCTTAGAATTTTCTCACTCATAAATAATTTTTTTAATTAGATATTCTTTTTATGTTACACCTATACTTGTCACTTGCTAATTTATATGAAGCACTCAATCTCTTTTTTTTTTTTTTAAATTATACCAACTCAGTTATGCAAGCTTACAACATATATTTGTAAGTCATTTTATTTATTTATTTATTTATTTATACAGAAGGTGGGAAAGAATTATTCGTAGAATTAAGGCCAAGTTCTCATGTTCCAAGCTTCAATTATTTCATATTATCAAAAAAACTAAAATAAATTTTATAAGTAATGATAATATTAATTGTCACGTTTATTTTTCACCACACATACATTATAGTTTTCAAAAAGAACATTAAATTTATTTCTTTTTATTAGAACAATCTCCGTAAGTAAGGAAGGATGTATCTATGTGCCGAGAAATTGGATCTATTTGGGTGTAGGAGAGGAAGCTAGTTAATATCATGTTCTTTTTTATTTACAGGAAAAGCAAGCTTCAAAAGGTTATGAGTCTATTCTTGATCTTGAGTGAGATTGTACTCTAGATCCACAGACAAAAACCCTCCGCAACATGAGAAATATCCTTTCTCTGTATGACTTCTCTTTTGCCTCGTAAAGGTGTTTTGAGTTGAAATTTCCATTTGTACTATTTGTAAAAAATTAATTTGAATGTTTAGCGCTACCTATGTTACAAAACTTATTGAGTTGGAGACCATGTTTTATATATATATATATATATATATATAAGCTATAAAGCCGAACATTTTCCGTGATAAAATGTTTTGGGAGAAATAGATAGCAATATTCTATTTTCTTATTATTCTTTGTTCTTAAGAAACTTAAGAAAGATCTATAAAAAGACCACTTTTGTGTATCTAATTTATCTGAACTTCTCACTTTTTTGGTAAACTATTATTACATACGACACAATGATACTTACGAAAACAATGATAAAAAGTATCAATACTTGTTAGTGGAAAAAGTTAAGATATAACTAAAGAAAATATGTCGATTTACAGGTATATATCACATTTTGCTTCCATTCCTTGTAATGAGGAGTTTGAGTCATCTTATATTTTTAGAATTTCATACATTGTCCTTTTTCGTTTTTATGTTGTTAAAAAAATAACTCTAATAATTACAACAAATAATTGTAATTAGTGAATATCAATGTTGATTAAAAATCCAAAAAGTCTACAAATTGTATTGGTATTGTATTTTATTTGAGGGGAAAAAATGAAACATATAATATTTAATATTTTGCTATCAATAACATCATATGAGTTTATTAAAGTGATAAATTTAGCTATAAACTAATTAAAGTTAGAAACTTGATAGCAAAACTTAATTTAAATTTTTTTATTATTATAAAAAGCGAAAAGCCTTTTTACACACACATATACACGTGTATATATAAATTTTAATTTATATATTTAATAATTTTTATGATTGTTTGTATAGATTCTTAGCGTAAATTTGACTTTCAAGAATTAAGACATTATGAAATTCAAATCTAACATAATAAATAGAATGATTATATAATTAATTTAAATAAATAGTATTAATTTTTATTTTTCTTAATATTTCTCATATTTTTATATATTTTAACAAAATTATAAATTATTGTTTAGAATGACTAGAGTAAGAATCAAATTTTTAATTGTATTAAAAAAATTATTAAATGAATCATTTAAAAATTTTGTATGAGGTGTGTGTGTGTGTGTGTGTGTGTGTGTATTTGTTTATTTTAGCAAATCACAAATAAAATTGAAAAATATTATTTTCTTAAATTTAAAATCCCAGAAATTCTTTACAAAAAAAACTCTAGTCTTTTGGATAGGATAGGACCAAATTTGTGACACCCCCAAATCTGGGCATCCACACCCCGACTTGGGTTGCCAATTTATTATTAAATCCATGTCTTA
>JAUMHB010006672.1:9220-23240 GCA_032359685.1 Pittosporum tobira
AAAATAGAATCGTTAAAAATATTTTCACCGTTAAATATTGATATGAATTTTTAACTATTAAAAATTCTACAAAAAATACATATGTTATGAAAAAATATCCAAATATTTTCATGTTTAGAATAATAGTAGAATTTAATATTTTAAATTAAGAGATTAATTTTAATTTTAATAATATTATTAAAAAAATACTTTTATGATATTTTGATTGAAATTCACGAAAAGTGAGTAGTAACTGGATTGTACCGTTTGTGATTTGGCGCCAAGGCTTTCTCGGACCTTCTCTGTTCCACTTACGTGGGCCTTCCCAATAAGTTGAAAAGACCACCTACTTAACGACTACCGTATCACTATAAAAACAAAAGAAAATTACACAACTGCCACTTGCTCTCTCATGGCCACTCTTCAATCCCACCATCAACTCCTCCTCTGTTCCTCTCCTCATTCTCGGAAACTCCACCAGATTCGATACCCTAGTTTCATTTCACTTTCTAGGAATCCGCTTTTTGCCGGGAAAATCGGGGAATTGAGTTCCAGAAATGGATTTGCCTCGTTTTGTTGCTTTTGTAAAGTGGGCTTTGAAATTGAGACGGTTGATGGGGAGGAGGAGTTCGAACGTCCACCGTTTGATATCAATCTTGCTGTTATTTTAGCTGGTTTTGCATTTGAAGCCTACACTAGCCCGCCTGTAAGTGTTTGGTTCTATGGTGCAGTTAATTTTATATTTTTTTTCTTGGCTCTTTTGTAACTTCTTATTCCTATTTGTTTGGCTGGTGAGGAAATTGAGGAAGATTATAATTTCAAAAAAAAAAATTGCCCAATATTTTTCCTAAATACAATGTGTTGGTAGTTTAGTTGCAGTGACATTATGGTGAAATTGTGAGTGAACTTGATGATATTATATCATTATATACTACCATCAATGATAATGGAATTTTTATTTTTATTTTTACGGAGCAAAAAAAATCGAGAAATTTGATTATTTTTGTGGGATCGAGTGATATTTACAAGCAATTGCCAAGTAAAAATAATAAAGGGAAACAACACTCTATATGGACTTTTGTTGCTATTGTTGTTGAAATGAAGAAATTGACTCTAATACGTGAAAATTTATTAGGCTGATTCATGTAGTATGTTTTGATTCTTTATAAGGAACGTAGATAAAGAAAAATAAAGAAAAGAAAGAAAAGGTTTTCAGACTATCAGTCAAAGATTTATTGAACTTGATGATTCAACAATATATTTGGTTTTTATGTTTCTATATATTATACGTAGTTGGTTAAATATTCCTAAGAGGGTGTTATTTTAATCTACTTCTGAAGTTCATTCCTTCCCTTTACACACCTTTTTTGAGGTTCTAACAAGAGAAATAGTGTGCATGGGAGAGAAATGAGGAAAGAGCAAGGAAAGTCCTATTTTTGCATGCTCTTGTGGCTAAGCAAACAAATCAATGTGTTTGAGTTGATTTAGCCAGATTGCTGTGTATGGTAAATGTAGACTTCATAATGTTGGATACCACAATTTATTTGAAGCTTCATTTTATTCCCATCATCCCATCCTTCCCATATTTTCTTTCAGCAAGGGGTGAATGAGTCTAGCTGTTATGTTATGTATTCCAGTCCTTTACTTTTCCGAGTAGCTGGCAGTGGTTTCTTTTTTAATTGCTACTTTATTCTCTCTGGTCAGGAAAATGTAGGAAAGCGCGAGGTGGATGCAGTGGATTGTCAAACAGTGTTTCTTTCAGAGTATGTAATTTCTTCATTTAGTGAAATGTTCATAATGGTCATTGGCACTTACTGAGTATGTGTTGGTGCATTATTTTAGGTTGATTCTTGCCAGACCAAGCTACTCAAGCTTAGCTTCCTAACCATTTTGGTTAGAGTTTACTAATTATAGGTTCATTAGGTAATATCTTGCATGCAACTGGAAACCCTCATCACGATGCTGATTTGCAGCACTAACTTTCAGAATTACAACTCCTTTTTCTTACTTTGATTATTGGTTAATTTCTATGGGTCCAGTTGTAATATCCAGGCATTGTTGTAATGGTCAATTGGATATAAGAATGCCCGGATATGAGGCACTCTTAATAAAAAGGGAAAGTGTTGCGAGCACACACACACACATACACTGCTGGCTGTAATTTCTCGAAACAAAAACTGACAATCCAATTTTTTTACAAGGTTCACTTGTCCCAAATCTTCAGGTTCTTTCTGCGTGAGATTTATGATGGTCAACTGTTCATAAAGCTAAAAAAAGGTTCAAATTTTCCTGCCATGGATCCATGGGTATATCATCTTTCACAAGCTCTCATCTCCTTCCGTTCTAAGAAGAATTTAACTAAAGCTGTAAATATACTAGTAAACTGCTTGCTCTAATTGGCTTGCTAGTTAGATATTAGATTCCAAAGGTTATGATTATTTTATTGATTAGGATCCGTCAATCTCCATTTTCTCTGTTCAGGGAACCAGTGATCCATATGTAGTCCTGCAACTAGAAAGCCAGGTGGTTAAAAGTAATGTTAAATGGGGGTAAGCTGCTGGCATTCTTTTAAAGTCAGACTTGCTAATACTTTGTACCAATAACCTATAAACATTTGTGGTCCAAATCCATATATATTGCTGAATGCCTTTCTTGAATTTATAATTTTCTTTTGGTTATTTAAAAAATTATCTCCGCTGGATAAACAAAGTGGACAGAAAATAGAAACTAAATGCCCACAAGCTTCCAAACTTTTGACCCCATTTGGCATATGCCAATGGTATCAAAGCAAAAAAATCTTCTGGTACAATTTATTTTTTTTGTTTTGGATACCTTATTTCAGTTCTCCTAGTTTCTGTAATAGCCGTTCTTCATTTGTTAAGATATACAATCCCATGTGATGTAAATAAACATTAGAAGAACAATAATATCAGTAAATGAAGTAATATGTGGAATTGCTCCATACAAATTACCTGATATGCTTTATTCTTTTATCTGGAAGGATAGTCTACAAATCTTTTGCTCTCAAGCTGATAATTTGTATGGACAACTGAACTGTGGCAGGACAAAAGACCCAACATGGAATGAGGAATTTGCTTTAAATATCAAGCAGCCACCAAAGAAGAATCTTCAGGTAATCATGCATGTAAAATGTACTGCATAAGATAAATCACATGGTTTATTTTAAGATGTAAAATATTCCTCTATTAGTCAGGCGGAGTCGAGGTTTCTTTTAAAATCACATGGTTTAATTGTAAGATAAATCTTTTCAAAAGTTGGTTGCTGAATGGTGTGGGGTTATATAAAAACGGAAAACAGGAGAAGAGCACTAGCTCTCCTAGGTGCAAGAGCATAATTAATGAAACTACGTCATTTCATTTAATTTAGCATGAAAATACGTCACTTTGATATTCCCATAAGGTTTGATTTTCCTTCTAGGGTTTTGAAAGACTTAAAACAACACAAAATAAGCTTGTGCTCTCCTCCTGTTGCTTCATATAAAGACATTCTTTCTTAATTTCCAGTAAACATTGCATATTTTTCGATAAATTAGTATTTTTTTTCCCATCAAATGGCTGATACACATTCATCTCCTTCCAAAATATATCATGGTCACTCTAAGAAAACAAAGAGAAAAACAAGCAGCACAGCAATTTTTTTTTTTTGCTACATAGGCCTTCTAGTTGCTTTATAAAATGATAAAAACTTACGAAATAGGGTTGTTCTTGTACATTACTTTCTCCGGGGAAATATCTATAGTTGATTAATGTAAGGCACATGTGAATTTTCGCTGGAAGTATTACCGACTATCATATCATTTTTGTAGTTACAGCTAGCCTAGATGCTTCACAACTTTGAATTTTCTTTCTTGATATGACTTTTAAACTTTAGGTTGCAGCTTGGGACGCAAACCTTGTAACTCCACATAAGCGTATGGGCAATGCTGCTGTCAGCTTGGAATTCCTATGTGATGGTAAGAACAGTTCATCACATGCGTCTGTAGATGTTTTTAAACCATTGTCTTTTATTTTCTTCATATTATCATACACATGATTCAGTAAGTTGGCTTATTTACCTTATTCTGTGGCAATGTTTAGTTCATAACCATCCAAAAGTTTCTTTAGTTACAAGTGTACCATTTACAGGAATGCCGACCTCCTCTACCTTAATTCGTTATATAATAGTTGTAAGCATTAGAGCAAAAATTATTCTGGATTGAATGATGAATGAGAAGTACAACATTCTTATAGTTTAAATTAGGATTACAGATTCTATTTGGCATTAAATAACATAGTTACATTTTTCTAGGAAATACGCATGAGGTGCTGGTCGATTTGGAAGGAATGGGAGGTGGTGGAAAGGTTCAGCTAGAGGTATGCTTTTATGATCAGAACATTTATAGTTATGCTTTATGGTAAGTCTGAAGTTCCATGGTAAAAAGCAGCAATTCAATTCCTTTGCGACTGTTTAAGCGTATGGATGTGTATGAACATTCCTTATAATATTGTATGCCTAGTTTATATACCCTAAGGACTAGAAAGCTGGTTACTGAATTGTGAACTCGCCTAAGCCTCCTAATTTTGGGATACATGAATTCTCTTAAAAGCTGGCAATCATATGGTTGACCTGGCCTCACGTGTTGTTGAAAATTATCTGATCATTTTACTCTTATTATATTGACTGTTTATGTTGAGTGTGATGATTCTTCGATTTTCTAGTTGGTAGTATTTTACTCTGTTTCTTTGATTGGTGGAGTATATTACTCTGTTTTCCCCCTTGGAAATCGATTAAATCAAATGGGCAGTATTAATGAATCATGATCTCTCTTATCTTTGTAATACCTGGTTTCAGGTTAAGTATAAGAGTTTCGAGGCAATTGAAGAAGAGAAGCAGTGGTGGAGGATTCCCATGGTCACAGAGTTTCTTCGGAAAAGTGGTTTTGACTCTTCTTTTAAAATGGTTGTTGGCTCAGAAAGTGTACAAGCACGTCAATTCGTGCAGTATGCTTTTGGTCAGTTAAAATCTCTCAATGATTCATACTTTCCGAAAAACAATGAAAATTCTCGTATAGAAATTACTGAATCATCTGGCAATCCTGTTGTTGATAGCGACATGCCTAAGCAGCTGGAGACTAGTCCAGAATTATCTTCAGATAATGGCAACATCAGTGATGGACAGACCTCTTCAATAGTTACACAAGTTAACGAGGCCTCACAGTCTGACAAAGATTTTTGGAAGAATTTTTCTGCTATCGTTAATCAAAATATTGTTCAGAAACTTGGACTTCCAATTCCTGAGAATATAATAAAGTGGGACAAGTTTGATTTGTTAGACAGAATAGGCTTAAATTCATGGTCAATTGCGGAAACAAGTTATGTTGAATCTGGGCTTGCAACTTCAAAAGGTCAGAATGTTGTCGACAATGATTCTACAACTGACCCTCGTACTATTCAGTCCTCATTACCAGATATTAAGAAGGTGACCCAAGATTTATTACGACAAACTGATTATATTTTGGGAGCATTGATGATTCTAAATACCAAAGTTTCTCAAGTAAGCCTTGAAGCACGTCTTGTAGAAAAGGGTGATACGAAAGAAGATGCGTCTGTCAAAGCAGATGATGTTTCCATGTATTCCAAGAGTGAAAAGTCTTCTGGACCCTTGGATGTACCAATATTGGATGAGAAAAAGGCCGAGGAGATGAGAGCGCTCTTTTCAACTGCAGAGAGTGCCATGGAGGCTTGGGCAATGCTAGCAACTTCTTTGGGACATCCTAGTTTTATTAAATCTGAATTTGAGAAACTATGTTTTTTAGATAACACGCCCACAGATACACAGGTAAATTTCACATTTAGGAGTTCTGGAGTTCTAAATCCAATTAACACCAATATATTACTTTTTCAAAGAACTAAAAGATTTTTATTTCTTTAGTTTTTTTAATTAGTATCGTATTTTTTGGATCACTGACTCTACAAGGGCTGTAGGTTGCAATTTGGCGTGATTCTGAGCATAAAAGATTAGTCATTGCTTTCAGAGGAACAGAACAAGTAGGTCATTTATTATGCTTATCTGTGAAGTTGGTGTATAAAGCTCTCATTTTTGAAGCGCTAATATGTTGATTTATCCAGGTTAAGTGGAAGGACTTGCGGACAGATTTAATGATGCTTCCCACAGGGTAAATGTAGACTTCTGTATGAGATGTGTCTTGCTTCTTTATTTATTTCTTTAGGTCTCTGGCCTTCAACACCTTAATGTTAAATTTATTATCATGTCATATTTAAGAAAGAATTTTGTTCTATATATAAATTATCCGAATGCAGTCATATTTGTTTATATGTATGTCTTATCTGATTATTTCTCCATGGGAATTTCAGAGTTTAGATAGAAACAGAAATCGGTTAGTGCATTTCCTTGTCATTTTTGACATTTTATTTCAACAGGCTAAACCCTGAAAGGATTGGTGGTGATTTCAAGCAAGAAGTTCAGGTATGATCACTATTTCAGAAAAAAAAAAAAATTATCTTAAGTGGGAAATACCCTTTGGTTCTGAGGGTGCGACGGCATGTAATAATTAGCTTCCATCTCATTATTTTTAAGATTTACTAAGTGGTTCAATAATCTTTTCAGGTTCACAGTGGTTTTTTGAGTGCATATGATTCAGTCAGGACCAGGATCATATCTCTTATTAAACTGGCAGTTGGTTATAAGTAAGTTGTGACCACGGAAGAACACAATTATTTGTTTTTTATATAACATATTCAAAAATTAAACATAATTATATAGTTTACTAATGCAAGTATCTTATAAAACTTTAATTAATAATAAGCTAGCACAAGCATCTCAACTACGTCAATATCAGTCACTATTATACTTCTGTTTTTAGGGGAAAGCAATATGAACATTCAATTTAGTGGAATTTACTTAATTACCCAAACGATATTCTGTTAGATGGACATCTCATTTATGCTTTTAATTATAATGGTTTACTATATTATAAAACTAAAACCAAAGATGTTTTCTGACAGAGATGATGATACTGAACAGCTATCCAAATGGCAAGTTTATGTGACTGGTCATAGTTTAGGTGGCGCATTGGCTACCCTACTTGCTCTTGAACTATCATCTAGCCAATTAGCAAAGTGAGTTCTTTCTCTTTTTAATGGAAACATTTCGGATCTTTTTTTGTTACTGGTCTTCTGAGGAGGTTGGTTAGACATGTTTTACTGCAATCATATATTGGTCACAAGAATTCGACACAAAACTCAAAAGAAACGTTTTGAGTATTTCTTAGTTACTGGTCTTCTGAGGAGGTTGGTTAGACATGTTTTACTACAATAATCTATTGGTCACAAGAATTCGACACAAAACTCAAAAGAAACGTTTTGAGTATTTCTTAATTACTGGTCTTCTGAGGAGGTCGGTTATATATGTTTTACTACAATCATCTTCCCAAAGGATCCATAATAGATCAGTTTATCTCTATATCTGCAGCACACAAGGAGAGATATGTGGTGGCAATAACCACATTGATTTCGCACTGGGACTGGTTCCTCTTGGATTTGAACCCTTGTCTATCTTGTTCAGAGGTCCCATACTACCAGAAATATGACCTATTGTTGAATTGATCTTTTATTAGCCATCCATCTTCGTCATGATATACTTTCTTTGTTAGTATTAGAATATGGCATCCCGAACTTTATTTGACTACAAAATTTTCATCCTCTGGGTGTATCCCGGAAATTGTAGTCATTACTTGACCTGTTTATACCTATCTGTTTTATATTTTATTCACTTAAAGTTTTCTTTTTTACTTTTTGATCAAGATTTATAGTTTTTTTTATTTCTGTTTATTAATGAAATTATGTTTCCCTAACTGCGACTGAGAGATGAAGTGAAGAACTGTCAGTGTTCTTGTAAAATAGAACATGCAGATATATGCTTATGTTCTTACTTTTTCTATGTTTTAGGCATGGGGTTATTTCTGTGACTATGTATAATTTTGGATCTCCAAGAGTTGGAAACAGAAAGTTTGCAGAAATTTATAATGAGGTAATCAGTCTGTAGTTGTAATTTCCCATTCTTTAAAATTATAAGGACCTTCTTTTTTTTTTTGGGTTGAACGATTGTGCTGGTTTCCTCTCTTTCCTCACAGGGTTCTGTTCTACTTTGGGGAATTGAGGAGTTCAAAACCCTTGTATCAAAAAATAAAAAATAAAAAAATAATTATGCTTTAAAATTATGAGGATTCTTTATTGTTGTCCCTTGTTTTATAATATTTTTGACAAAAAATTAAACAGTTATTTTGACTATTTTGTAAATTGGGTACTTTACTAAATTACATATTAAAGAGTTATCATTTTCTTAACGTTAGGGGACCAAAAGATCACAAAAAAAGGTAAGGTTTAAAATTATTTGGAGGGACATGTCTCCCCAGTGTAGCTCGAGTGAATGCATGTCTGGTGAATTTTACTGAATTCTACTTTTTATACTGCAGAAAGTTAAAGACAGCTGGAGAGTTGTAAACCATAGAGACATCATACCTACAGTCCCACGTTTAATGGGTTATTGCCATGTAGCTCAACCTGTTTATCTAGCAACTGGAGATCTGCAAAATGCATTGGTGGTTGTCTTTGAATTCTAATATCGGTTTTTACATTTTTTATTGTCAAAAAATTGTAAACGTACTTTAAGCTATCCATCTTATCCACTAGTAAAAAGTTTATCGTATATGACATGCAAACTGAAATTCCATCAAAAAATAAATGTGCATTACAACCTTTACCTTTCAGGAAAACATGGAGCTCCTGGAAGATGGCTACCAAGGCGATGTTATCGGGGAGGCCACACCTGATGTTCTTGTCAGTGAATTTGTATGTTTCTTTCCTTCAATTTCTCTCTGGGTTTGTTAGATAAAAATTAAAAATAGAAAATGAAAAAACATGTTAACTGATGTTTTATATGTAAGAAAATGTCCCTTACTAACTACTTATTCACCAATGTTAGTGTCCTCCCTTCGCCTATATTCATCTACTAGATTGATTTCGTTTATGTTAATTATAAATGACACAGTGGCACGATTATTGGTGTTCTTTTAATCATATATGAATTTAGTATTCATATGAAGTAGTTTAGTTTTGTTTTCAGTTGACAAATCTTTTGGTGAAAAAGCAAATGTAATCCATGGCATTTCAATTGACTGTAAATTTAACATGATGTTTCTTCCATGGCACTGTGTCTAATTGCTTTTAGTATTTGTTTTTCCTGTTTTAGTGTCGGCCACATTGCTTTCTTCCTATATCTTTGCTTCTTAACTTTTACAAATTGTAGTTGGAACACTTGCAATTTAAGAGTGGTAAACATATTGTTGAGGGAGGACCGGGGGAACCTTTGTGTCACATGTGAGATGAAGTATTAATCCACATATTCTGAACTTAAGCTTATAGATCTAGGGCCCAGTCATGTATATTAACTCTTTACTATTTTATTTTTATCTGATGTGGTACTCAACTCACTTGTGATATCCCCTTTTATTGAGAATTCAGCCTTCATTGTGTGTCTTGAAGAGATTCAACACTATACCATTTGTTGTGTCAATGAGATACACTAGGGATTTGTTAGAATGAAGCTCATAAGTACTAAACCACTGACCTTAAGATCTACTCAAAACCATGTAATTTGAAGGTACTTATCATAGTGAGTTAGTGAGTGTAAAGCCTTATAAGGCCCTCAATATTTTCTCAAATACACATTCGGAAAAAGTTTTTACTTTATGCCATAAGGCAATTATTATGCCTTCAAGGATTTTCTTGTCTTAGTCACCTCGTTCCAAACAACGAAAAAACCATTGTTCAACTCTTTGACAACATGAAAAAACCAAAAGACCGAACGACTATGAAATTACGTCGATACTTCCACATATTATGGGTAAGCTATACAGGGGTTTTGTTAGGCCTGTTCGTATGTCTCTAATCCTATGGTACCTAAAAGGAACATAGGAGTTTGTCGTAAAATGAGAATGGGCTAGGGTTATGAACTTATAATCTATAAAAACTTTTTATGCATAGAGCAGCAACAACCATGACTCTTTTTGGTATTGTTCTCATCTTTTGCGAGCTCGTCACCTTGAGCTCTGATACCATTTGTTGTGCCATTGAGGTGCACCAGAGATTTATTAGAAGGCTGCCTATAAGTACCAAATCACTGATCTACCATACGCTATGAAGTAGGGATTAGCCTAGACCCTATCAAACTATTGAAGGGATTCTTTGGGGATTCAAGTTCACCGGGCCTCGATGAGTCATCATTGCCCGAATTGCAGAATTTTGACTTGAAATTCGCATATCTTTTGGCTTGTGCGAGCGGGATTTGTGTGTCACTATGTCCCGTAGGCAAATATGGAACTTTGCAGTTTTCTTTTCTTTCTAAAACTATGTCACCCTATTGAATACTACACGGCCTCTGCTTCCCAATATGGTCGTCTGACTCTTCTCCTCTAGCTCCTCTGGTGATGGAGTGACAAATTCACGAGTATTTCTTTTCTTTTCCTCTTCTTCTCTGTTGTTCTTCGTCTCTTTCCTCTGTTATTCTTGTCTCTTCTCTTCTGCTTTTCCTCCTCTAGCAATTCATGTTATTCCTCTCCAGGGACTAGTTCTAAAGCCTAACAAGTTGCTGGCTTTTTGTCTTTGTGATCCTAATTATAATACACTAATACTTTGTTGTTTTATTTATTTTATTTTTTGGCTTCTTGTCTTTGTAAACCCTAATTGCAGACCTTTTGCTTGTGTAAGTTTGTTTAATGTTCTATGACCATCATTATGATATTGTAAGACTTTATTTATGTTTTACCTATGTTAACTTGTTAAGTTTGTTCAACTTTTTTTTTAATTGATGTTTACAACTGATGGAAATGAGTGGAATGGAATTGAAGAATTTTGACACTATTAAAAAATTGTATTACATAGGCTTATAAGCGTTGTTTCAAATATACTACATATATAAAACAGAAATTGTACATTTCTATCGAATCCCCGAATCCCTGTTTTTTGAGATTTGTCGAATCCCCGTACGGCGAATCCGACAATTCCCGTACAGCAAACCCGAATCCTTGCTTCACAGACCATAGGTTTATCGAAAACCATAGATTTTGGAGGTACTTATGATAGTGATTCTAAGGCCTTATAAGGCCCTCTATTCTCCCAAATACATAATGTGGGATGTGCGTACTTTAGCAACAATATACCATTTGTTGTTTTCAGAGCTGACAGCCTCTTTGTAGGTAGTTGAATCTTACTCCCGGTAATCAATGCAAAAGCGATCGTGTCTTTTTGACTCGTGTTCCCTTATCTCGGACAAGGTTATATTCATCCTCTCTAATACCTTCTCATCATATCCTTTCTGAGTTACACACAGCTGTCTTGCCTTTCAATTTCTGTAGATTTCTATATCACAGATCTTCTTTGCTTCACCAAGATCCTTCATGTTGAACTCACTACTCAATAATTTCTTCAGCTGAAATATATCCGATTTTCTTTTTGCTGCTCTCAAAGTGTCATCTACATATAGTATTACAACATCATCAAGCGATCTGAAATAAACACATGAATCATGCTCGCAACGAGGGAAACAATGAGCCGCCGTGAAGCTATCAAATCACTTGTACCACTATCTAGGAGGCTGCTTTGAGCCTTACAAAGACTTCTTCAACTTGCACATGAAACCTTCTTTTCCTAGTTAAATATCACTTCAGGTTGCTTCGTGTAGATTTTCTCATCTAAGTCACATGGATGAAAGTTGTTTTCACATCAAGCTGTTCTAACTCGACATCTTATAGATAGCATCAATCTGATCGAAGTGTGTTTCACCATTCGTAATATTATTTCATTGTAGTTGATTCCCTCTCTCTGAGAGAATCTCTTCACTACTAATCTGACCTTGAATCTTTCACCCTCTTTATCTGATTGTGCTTCCCTCTTTCTGTACGCCCGTTTGCAGCATATAACTTTGGACCCTTTTGACTCCCAAGTCTTGTTTCTCTGGAGAGAATCTATCTCCTCTGCAATAGTGGTTGCCCATTTATCAGACAGCGAGCTGTGTTGACTGCCTCTGCCCTAAAACTCTTTAGCAATCTTGCATTCAACCTCATACAATGGATGGAGGCAGTAGACGAAATGCTGTACTTGTTTACTATTGCTGTCTCATAAGTGTTTGACTGGGATGAAATTTACCACTCGATTAGGGTAGCACTCCAAAACAACCCAATGCATAGACAGGGTTTGGTGGTGCAACAAGGTCAAGGCATGACGAGGCTCTCACCCTCATGCACCTCCTCCTGGGGATTTGGGCCTGATCGACCACTAAGGATGCTTCTCTAGAATACAATTCAGATGGCGAGGCCGTCCAAGTTTCAAATTTGGTACTCACGGGCGGCCATCCAAGCAGATCTCCAGTGGACCTCAAATTGGCAACACATATATCTCTATATCTTCATATTAGATGTTTTGTACAAATAATATTTTAAATTCCAACTTAAAAATAATACTGTCTTGGGCTATTTTTATTTTCAATGTGATTTCTTCTTAGAATTTATCTGCTTCTATGTAATAATATGGAAAAGAATATCGCACAGTGCATCATTTTTGTTATCATCCGACAATAGTAAACAGCCTTGCTAGGGTTGTATGAATTAGTAAATTACTTATGGATGTTTCACCTGCTCAATGGCAATAATTTTAGCAGTAGGGAGATTAACGCATTTCGAGTTTCTTCCAATATGCCCTATTTCAAGTTTTGTATTGAAGTCTACTTTGATTTTTTAGATCATTAATTGACAACTCACTTGGTTTCTTAAAACTCTTTTAACATTTTTTATGTTAAATATATTTCGGTTTTGATTATATATAAAAGTATTGGAGTTAGGGCAGTGGTTTATATAAATGAAGTGTTAACTGGCTAAAAGAAATTGACCAGAACAAAGACTGGTTATAGTTGTAAATTTTGATTGCTATATACCTCAGCAGTTTTTTGGGACAAAGCTTTTGATTTGTGGTTGAATTAATTGTTATGACCTCATGTTCTTTGTGGTGATTGGAAATTATCATTCAAAGTGGTCTACTAAGTTATATTTATTTTTCAGCATCACCTTCCACTTTTCTGACATTCTTTCTAAATGTACAAGCAAGTATATACATGTCAGAAGCACCGTTCTAATTCTTTTCCGTTGTGAAAATTATATATTGTACAGATGAAAGGCGAGAAGGAACTTATCGAGAAAATCTTGAACACAGAAATAAATTTTTTCCGCTCAATCAGGGATGGGACCGCACTTATGCAGCATATGGAGGATTTCTATTACATTACGCTGCTTGAGGTACTTAACTCTACATAGTTACAGGAATAAATTTTTTCTGTTCAATCGGTGTAACTTCTACACACATATGCCCGTTCCATGAAAAAGATTCTAATGGTTAATTGAGTGGCTTTTGGTCCTGTTTTCTCTTTTCTAGAATGTGAGATCAAATTACCGGACTGTTGCAAGATCAATACCAAGTGAAGAAGGTAATAGTATATCGTAAGTTCATTACTATGGCTATAAACTGTTGTAACTTTTTATCTTGTTACAATACTTGTTAAGCATAACCTGGCAATAACTATGCTTAAAATTGTATATGTCTTCATAGTTTTATATTAAACTGTACGTACAGTTGGTGATTAGAGAACTCCCATATGATTAAGAATTAAGATTTTTGCTGTCATTTTCTGTTTCCATGGCCCTGTTCGATACTTTTGGTTTGTAGTAGTTGTGACACAAATCTCAGCAAGCTATCTGTTTTGAAACTTGGCTAAATTTTTTGGGCATCATTTCTAGTGTTACACATGGGACTTCTCGAAGAAATTCATTAATACTCCCTTTATCCCACAATTTTTGTAACACTTTCCTTTTTGGGATTCTCCACTAAGAAGAGATTTTAATAAAATAAATTATCTAACTTGTATCAAATATGATTCACCAGTTCAACCACTACTCTAACATTATAGCTTACCA